>JAPPVO010003309.1:0-35279 GCA_030407325.1 Camellia japonica | reverse complement strand
AATTTGAGAGTTGATTTACTCTACAACTAAAATAGCCCATTTAGCATCACAGATTCACATTTGGCCATCTATATATAGGAGTGTAAAAATAGTCTAGGGTCTACCAAAACCCTTCCACAGTCAGGGTAGGCCCAGGCTAGTTAAGCTCGGGCTCGAGCCAACCCAAGACCTTGAGCCTAGGCCTAGACTGTCATTTTGAAGCCCGGCCCGCCTGGGCTGGCCCGTGGTCCGACCGATCGACCCCCCTCAAAGCCCACTCAAAACCCAGCCCACTCAAGACCCAGTGTCATTTTTTGTGAAAAAAAATAAAATTTTGGTAGAAAAAATAGAAAAAAATAAAAAAAAAAAATGTTTAGGCCCACCCAAACCCGAACCCAGGCCTAGGCTCACCGGCACGGCCTGAGGCCTGGACCTACGACCCGTCCAAGGTCCGAATACCCCCTAAACATGGACTTGGGCATGGACCTAATTTTCTAGTCCGTAGACCGGTCTGAATTTTGGCGGGAGCCCGCGAAGCCCGACATGGGTTGGGTTGGGCCAAATTTACATCCCTATTTATATATAATCCTAAGAGTATCATTATCAAGCTCATTAGAACTTTTCTTGGCTATTTTATAGTACAAAACTATAGAAACACATTTCATCAAACTCAATTATTGGTTAACTACTTTAGTTGAATATCAAATCACTAACTACATATCGTTAGGAAAAGAGGACTCAATAAATGAAAGAAAGAATAGAAAATTTGTTGGAGAATGTATTTAAAAAGAGAGTGGTACTACATGCACCAATTAATATAGTAACTAGTGTACTAACACTAGTTATGACATTAGTATTGACCCCACTCATTATACAAATTACAAATACCAAAAACATCTTAAATTATGCCACATCATCAATTGGTACACTAATTAGTGTACTAATTGATGCATATAGCATTAGTCTTAAAAAGATGATTAGTTAAAATGGAAAAATAGACTCTTAGTTAAAATTTAATTAAAAAATTGACTATTTTAATGAAAATGCTCCAACAGTGACAATTTTCATTAGGGGTGAGCAGCGGAGAGCCCGCCCGCCACACCTGCACGAACCGACCCGACCTGACCCGCGCACGTTTTGGGTGGATGCGTGACACGTGGTGGGTGGATACGGACCCATATTTTTCATTTTACGAGGTCGGGTTGCGTCGCAGGTAAATCGTCAAATTTATTTATTCACCCGACCCCGACCGCCTCCACCCCCGCCCCTACCCCCACCTATTTTTCCCTTTTCCTCCTTGTCTTGCCTCCTTTTTTTCATTTCACATTTTGTAACCCTAACAGTCTGTTTCTGTCTCCCTCTCTCTCTCTCTCTCTCTCTCTCTCTCTCTCTCTCTCACTTGAACAGAGGCGAGCAACGAGCAGCAATCGGTGATAGTAGTGGCTAATGACGATCGGCGATCAGCGACAATGGTGGTGAGCAGGGATCGAAGCATTGGTTCGAAGGTATTCTTCTCTTCTTTTCTTCTTCTCTTTGATAGATCTTCTCTTCCTCAACCTTTGTTTTGTGAGTGTGTTCGAAGCATCGATTCGAAGGTTTTTTTATTTTTTTATTTTTATTTTTTCAGTAATTAGGGCTTCCCAACCTGTGTTTTGTGACTGTGTTCTCAACATTCTTGATTTCTCATATGTCTAGTTCTGATCCCAAATTGCATTTTAAGCTCTCACTCACATCCACCCAAATGAAGTTTTGATGCTTCGATTCTAATTCAGATTATTTCTCAATTTCATTCTTATATTTTGTTCTGATTCTTCTCGAGAGTTATTGGCTTCTTTTTTTCTTTTTCTTTTTTCCTAAGGATAATGGGTCTTTTGGGGAGCATTTGGAATCCACTTTTTGTCTTGGATTAAAAAAAAAATTAATGGGTTTTTAGTATTTGAATTTTCTAGTACTTTCTATCACCTTTTGATGTTCATATATGAGATGTTGAATGTGGTTTGATTATTGATTAATTTATGTGAATCTAGTTGATTCTGTGATTTAAATTGATATCCACTTTTTGCCTCTTGAACTTTGTGGATTAAAAAAATTCTGGGTTGATTTATTAGTATTAGAATTTCTAGTACTTTCCACTATTGATTCTCTGATTTCAAAAATTGATATCCTTTTTTTGTCTCTGAACTTTTTGAATTTAAACCACCAACCACCCCCCCAAAAAAAAAAAAATGGAGGGTTTTTTAGTATTAGAACTTCTATCACTTTCTATTAATTTTATTTTTATTTTTTAAATGTTCATTGATGATATATTGAATGGGATTTGATTCAATTCTGTGAATCTTTCAATTGATAAAGCTTGGTTAACTCTTTTGGTTTTGATTTATGTTGTTCCAATTTGGGTGGTTGACAAAAAAAAAAAAGAAAAAAAAAGGAGTTTTCTTTGCCTAGTTGAGAAGATTGGTTGGTTGTGATAGAGATCTTTTGTTCTTGACTTGTTCTTGCAGAAGCTTATCTTGAAATTGGATTTACATGATGACAAATACAAGAGGAAGGCCTTGAAGATGGTCACTACCTTGCTGATAACAAATCTGGTGTTTCAAATTTACCCAATTGGACTCTTCTAATAAATTTACCCAAGATGGTCACAATTGAATTATGTTAAAAATTTGTAAATTGCCCAGCTTGTTTTTTTGAGGAAGTACACAATTGAATTATGTTAAAAATTTGTAAAATTTTAAACTGCCAAACCAATTCATATCAATCCGCCAATTCACTCAATCCGCATCTGCCGGATTAACAGACGGATGCGGATTGATTTTCTCTAATCCGCCAATCTGACAGACGGATGGCGGATTGGAGGTTCCACGCCCACCCCTATTTCATACACAAAATGAGAAAGTATCGTTATAGTAATAATTAACGGAAATGCGTGAGAGCGCGAATATATGGAGCTCGAATAGCTCGAAATATTATCTTACCGGTAAGAGAATTGAAAAAACCCTCAAAACGACGTCGTTTTGGGGTTTTCGGGTGATTCGGGAGACTGATTTTCGAGCTACCAATCACGGTTCAATAATTAATTGTAATTTAAAAGTATGCTTTCAGATAATTTTCCATATGTTGGGAACACGTTTGTTTCGTTAAAACCAGGTAGTGGGAGAATTTTTTTTATTTTTTTGTCAATCTATAAAAAAGTAATTACATGTATGAGAAATATTTACATTATTAACCCATAATAATTAGAAACTCAACAAAATCTAACATAACTAATGAGTGGTGTTACATGCATCAATTAATATACTAATAACTAGTGTACCAACACTAATTATGACATTATTATTAACCCCACTCACTATATACATTACAAATATCAAAAATATCTTAAATTATGCCACATCATCAATTAGTACACTAATTAGTCCACTAATTGGTGCATATAGCATTATTCCACAACTAATATACCAAGCCCATTAAGCCTAAGCCCAACCAGATAAACTATCACCACAACTCTTATAATGAGAGAGAAATAAACAATCATTACAAAAGGTATCAAACTCCTCTTTATAAGTTGAATTCAAAACCTCACACCACAAAAGGTATTACACAACTACTAACCCAAATGCCCTCGTTTAGCTAGGAGGAGAATACACACAAAAATTTGTGTTTTCACTACATTAATATATTTTTAGAAAAATTAACAATGTTAGGAATGTAACAATTTTATTGATACACTCACAAATTAATATGGGTTTCATATTAAGTATTTGTTTTTTCTTTTGTTTTGTTTTGTTTTTTTTTTAATTGGCATACCAAGTAATAGTTGATTGTACCCAAATTTGCGAGTTTGTTAGTACCATAGTAAAAATGTTAGGTGTCGTTTGGTAACACTTACGTTTTCAGTTTTCTATTTATATTTATAAAAAATTTAAAAAACTCAAATAAAAACTTGTTTGGTAAAATTTTTGATTTATAAATCAGTGGTCTCAGTTTATAAATTTGGCCAAAAAATGAAAACACAAAAAATGTGTTTCCGTTTTGAGTTTTGAGTTTTTTTTTTTTTTACCACCCAACACTAGCCATGACCCGCTACCATTTTCTACCACCATCTTCCGTCACCACCACCCACCACCCACCACCCACCACCACCACCCACCACCCTCAACCACCCGCCACCACCACCCACCACCCGCCACTGCTCGTCACCACCACCCACCACCACCCGCCATCTGCCACTCACCTGCCACCACTCACCACCACCACCCACCCTTCACCACCACCACCCACCATCCACCACCCACCTGCCATCCACCCGCCACCATCCACCGCCCGTCGCCACCACCACCCGCCACCTACTTGCCACCACCACTCACCACCCACCTGCCACCACTATCCACCACATGTCACCACCAGCCACCTGCCACCCACCTGCCACCACCACCCACCACCCACCACCACCACCACCACCACCACCACCACCCACCACCACCCGCCACCACCACCCACCACCACCACCACCCACCACCACCACCACCACCCGCCACCACCACCCACTCGCTACTACCCGCCACCGTCACCCACCCACCACCACCACCACCACCTCCACCCGCCACCTACTTGCCACCACCACCACCACCAGCCACCAGCCACCACCCACCACCACCACCACCCGCCACCACCACCCACCACCACCACCCACTCGCTACTACCCGCCACCGTCACCCACCCACCCACCACCACCACCACCCACCACCCGCCATCCGCCACCTACCTACCGCCACCACCACTCACCCACTCGCTACCACCCGGCACCGTCACCCATCCACCCACCACCACCACCCGCCACCACCACCCACCACCACCCGCCATCCGCCATCCGCCTGCCACCACCACCCACCACCACCACCACCACCCACTCGCTACTACCCGCCACCGTCACCCACCCACCACCACCACCACCAGCCACCAGCCACCACCCACCACCACCAGCTACCCACCACCACTGTCACCACTTTCCACCACCGTCTTCCGCTGCCACTTGCCATTTCTCACTCTTTTTTATATTTTTAAATTTTTTTAAACATTTTGTCAATTACCAAACGCGTTTGTAGTTTATGTTTTTCTAAAAATAAACAAAAAATAAACAAAAACCAGTTTATAAAATTTTTGTAAATATAAACTGAAAACATAAACATTACCAAACACACCAGTATTCTTACCATTTCTCAAAATGTAGTGAGTGACTAAATCTAATTCAATGATTTTTTTTTATTTTTTATTTTTTTGTCTATTTTTATTGAACTAAATAGTGAAAAATCAGATAGTGAAAAACATTAAAAACTTATTTTCGAATTTAAAAATAAAAAATGGCACATAAATGAAGATGATATGAAATAGTGGACGTTTTCAAACGTTTTTGTTGTTCAGTTCCGGATTTTAAAAAAGGATGAGGCTGGTCTCCGATTTGATTTTGAACTGGATTGTACTGTCAGATTTTTATGGATTTATCACGGAATTTATATCGATAATTCGAATTGTTTAATATGTAAGACTCGTCGAGTATTTTATCTTTATAAAAAATCATATTGATCGGATATCAATTACTACTTGATCATATCACATTTCGGTTAATAATTTTTTTTTTTTTAAATTATGTTGAACGTTAACGGAAATATGATTTGATCAATTGGCTATGAATATCCAATTAATGTGATTTTTTTTATAGAAATAAAATACTCGACAAATCTTACATATTGAATAGTTCGGTTAATCAATGTGAACTCCATAATAAGCCAATAAAACTCAATAATACGATCTAATCCGATTACGGACGGAACACAAATCACACTCTTAAAAAAAATCAGTATATAAAAATTGTTCCCCTCTTTGAATTTGAGGAGACTATCGGAGAATTTGAGAGAAGTTATGTTCTTGAACAGCCGCATGTTGTCTTATATTATGTTTGGTTAGAAAATTTATCCAAAAAAAAAAAAAAAAATTAAAAGAAAAAGATAAAAGTAAATAAAATAGGAATAAAATATACTTATATTTTACTTAATTTCATATATCCTTTGCCTTTTTCTTTCCCTTTCCAAGTTCCTCCCTAATCTCTCAACTAAACACAGCCTAAGGGTATGTTTTACGGTTTGGCCTCCCTTCAGTCCGTGATCGGATTAGTGGTTGTTGTTGGACCCTTGGAGGCCCACCATGGGTCCCGTTTTGATAATATGAACCGTTCAATGTGTAAAACTCGTCAAATACTATATATGTGTAAAAACTCACGTTGATCAGATATCGATAATTACGTGATCAAATTCGTTTTGTATATAAAAAAAAATAGACGATAAAAAAATAAACAGTTGACAGAAATATAATCTGATGAAACAGCTATCGATATCTGATCAACGTGATTTTATAAGCATATAGTACTCGACAAGTTCTATACATTGAACGGTTCGGATTATCGAAACGGGATCCGTAGTGGATCCTCACGGGCCCAACAGCACCCTCCAGTACTGGAGGGAAGCCAATCCCTATGTTTTATTAGTAGGATTATAACATAAAATTGTGGTTGTTAGTCTATGAAACAACAATGATTCATACTACTAAAAAAAAATCACTAATAGCACTAATGCATTGGGAATTTTAAAAAAAAACAAGACATAGGCTATGGGCGGGGCCCACTGCCACATCATTAGTAGTGTTATTAGAGTACCACTTTTAGTGCTCTCAACCATTTTTCGTCTATGAAATCACAATTCTATGTTTAATTACAAATTTTATTAATCAGATTATATGTACGATGGACATTCAATTTGACAAAATTAGCTAATTTTTAATATTAAAAGGGGTTGAGAATTATAGTTTCAAGTACAAAAGATTAAAAATAAAATAAATATATAATAAATAGCTATCTCACTAATTTAATTGGTTAAGTAATCTTACACTAATTTATGAGATTATTAATCTTTTAACTATTAATCTCTCTAATCAAACAAGGTCTAAGTAGGTTATGATTGATAGAAAGTATGTGATTTATAATTTAATATTAGGTAATTAAAAAGTTGACATAACGGAGTGGTGCCTTGGATGACAAAATAATTTTTCAAAAATTATCCCTCATTGGTAGGGGTGTAGAAAAGGCTCACTGTCCGTGGATGGCCTGAAACTTGCCCGCGATCCAATGTGGGCCTGGGCCCGAGTCCAGTCAGGGATCTAAGGCCATCATTTTGAAGTCCGACTCGATCCGTGGGCCTAGCCTCGCCCAACGGCCCACTCAAAGTCCGGCCTGACCGGCCCACCCCGAGGCCTAGTTTCATTTTTAATATAAAAGAATAAAATTTTGGTGGAAAAAATAGGAAAAAAATAAAAACAAATGTTCAGACTTACCCAAACCCGAGTCCAGGATTAGGCCCGCTAGTCCACCCAAGATTCGAATACCCCTGAGTTTGAACCTAATTCTCTAGCCCGTGACCTGGCCTGACCTGAATTTTAATAGGAACCCGCATAGTCTAACATGAGTCTACCTGAGCCTGAATGAACCAAGCCAAATTTACATCCCCACTCATTGATCATTTTTCTTTGAAATGATCAACAGTCAAATGTTGACTTAGCTGCCTTCTTTATTAATCATAACCAATATTGGAATCCATCATAATATTTCAATCATAACTAGATTGAAATTTATTCGAGTTTTGGACAAAAAAAAATATTTAAAAATATTTTTAAGAATCCGATATCGATTCATGTAATGGAAGGTCAAAGTCTTCCACCAACTTAATTAGAAGAAGAATCTGATTTATTGCCCCAAACTCCCAATAAAGGTTAATCAAATATTGTAGTCATTTTTTACAAATATAAATAATCTTAGGTAATACTGACACGTCATGATATAAATTTAATGTGATAAATGTAACATTAAAATAATTATATTTGTAGTTTTTAATTTGATATTTATGGTTTTAATTATATTAGTTTTATCCTTAAATTTTATACATTGTATCAACTTAGAAATAGTGACATAAAAATTTTAAAACTTTACTTAAAAGGATTAAATTGAAATATATTATTTTGTTGTAGACAAAAATATAATTTTCCAAAAGTTAAAGAGGGGTACGTGGCCCATGGACCTCACATGCCGCCATCTCTAGATGTGTAAATAGAAGCTCCCCACAATAATCTTCAATATCATTGAACTAAGTGCATGGAATATTTCACTCTTTGATTTCAGTCCAATTTTACCTTCTTTTAAAAATTTAAAATATATATATATATATATAATTTGTCACTTTAAACGCTTAGTTATGCCAAAATAATTTCTTATAAAATTTATAGGGGTCTTTACTAATAAATCTTATACACAGACCATTTAGTCCCATAAATATTCTTATGAATCCATAAATCTTATCTCACCTTAAAATCTCTCAAATGAAACATAATATAACGAAAGAAATGTTACATATAACCAATTTTTTATTACTATTTTATATCACATCTTATATGAATACTCAAGATTCATTCATTTGTTTATAGATAATTATTACACAGATAATGACAATTAATAATATATTGCCATGTAATTTAGTAATTCAATACGGCAAAAGAAGCAAGTGACATATAACAGTCTCGGTATATCATCATTTATTCACCTATCTCTCATTTCTTTCACTATCTATCTCTATGTGTGTGCATTTTAATATAACTTTGTTATCATATTTTATGAGGATATGTGATTATTTTAAATTGTTATTATCATCATGCAAAAAATTAAATTAACAACAATAAAAATAATAATCAATTAATTTGAACTTATATTTAAATATGCATTTGTATCGCACTAATTTTTAGTTTTAACATCAAAGAGAAATTAGGTTAAGACAAATTTGATTTGTTTATTATTTATTAAAATTTCAATTCAATAATATATTTTAAGCCAAAATCTTGACTCCATCACACATTTTCTTAATACACCCAAGATATACAGAATCGTACGATAACCAACCAGTACACCAAGTACCCACAAAGTAAGAGGGTGTTTAGTAAGTTACTTTTTTTATTTTATTTTTTTGTTAAAATAATTAATAAATACAAAATAGACTAAAATAACTATCAAAATAAAATATTACATCTAAATTTGTGTTTGGTTTCAATTTTCTGGAAATTAAGTTTTTTTTTTTTCATATTTTTTTTTTAGTGAATATTTTTAAAATTTTAAGCAATATTTTTTACTTTTTTAGATTCACCTTACTTAGATGTATCTAAAAAATAAAATATTTTAAAAAATCAATAAATACACAAGAATACTAAAAATGTACTGAATTCTCTATTTGTTTTCATATTTTTGGTATTTAATGGATTTTCTATAAAAAAAAATTTACAAATATTATACTTTTTAAGTATATTTATGTTAAGTGTATCTAAAAATTAAAAAAAATGCTTAGAATATTTAAAAAATTCAGTGAAAACAAAAAAACAACGAAAACAAAAAAATATTAATTTTCTAAAAAGTGAATCCTGAAAATAGGAATCAAACAAGCTAAATTTTTTCTCTTACAACCATCAAATTAATTATAAAAAATAAAAAATAAAAAAACAAACAAACAACTTCTTATATACAATTTTTTAGCCAAGCAAAATAGTCAAAAACTAAAAAGCTAGCTTCCTAACCTAAATGCAATCTATATAATAAAGCAGGATGGTTTTTAAACTTGTCATACACACATTTGTCCTACTAGGATATTTGAACGACTTAGATCTATTTAAATTATAAAACAACGGTTGAGATATATTTTTCAAAAAATATCTTACATGTACATTTTTTATTTTTCTGCTTCTCTCTCTTACTTTTTCCTTTTCACACACATCCTTCTCTGATCCCATGATCCCACCTTCCTCTCTCTTTTCTTTTTATTTTTTTTATTTTCTCTCATTTTTATTTTTCTTTCTTTCTGTTTGTTTATTTTTTTTATTTTCTCTTTTTGTTCACTTATTTTTATTCATATTATATGGAAAAGTCTACGATCCTAGAATTAGGAACTAGATTTTACTATGCGTAATAGAGATTAAATTAATGAATTTTATAGTCCACAAATTAAATGAATTTGAACAATTAATTATTATTTTTAAATGTATTAAATAACTGATAGACTTCATAAATTTATACCTCATATGAATCTTCAACATATTTTAATAAAGCAGGACGGTTTTTGAATTTTCAACATATTTTTGTCTTTTTAGAACATTTGGATGGCTCAGATCTATTCAAATTATAAAACAATGGCTGAAATATATTTTCCAAAAAAATATCCTACATATACATTTTTTACTTTCCTGCTTCTCTCTCTCTCTCTCTCTCTCTTCTCTCTCTCTCTCTCTTACTTTTTCCTTTTTTCACCCATCCTTCCATGATCCCATGATCCCACATTCATCTCTCTTTTCTTTTTATTTTTTTATTTTCTCTCTATTTGTTTTTTTTTTTAATTTTCTATTTTTTGTTCAATATATTTTACACATATTTCCATACAATGTATGTATGCCCGTAATACACTAGGACATTACAGGCATCTATACAATTTCCATATAATTATATAAGCAAAAGCAATATTGTATGTATGCCCGTGGAAATTGTATGTATGTCAGGCACATCTATCTATCTAACTATATGTTATATAAGCAAAAGAAAGTTTTTGTGAGAACTCCAAAATTTTATAATAAATTTGTGATTTTATCAAATTAAAAATAAATTGAAATAATGTTGGGATTACAATTATATTCTAATCCTAACATTATTTGCACTGTACCTTCAGGCATGGGAATATGCTAGTAATCCTATAAATTAAATACAAAACCCATAACAGTGTAGGCCTGGCTAGGGTATTGAAATCAAGCAAAACCAGCATGACCATCACTAGGGGTGTATATCTGGCCCGACTCAACCCAGCCCATGCCAGGCCTTACGGGCTCCTGCTAAAATTCGAGTTGGGGTGGGCCAGCCCACGGGCCAAAAAATTCAGCCCGGGGGTATTCAGGCCTTAAAGGGCCAGTGGGCCAGGCCTCGGACCGACCCAATGGGCTTTAAAATCACAATTCCAATTAGAAATTTTCAAAAATCTTTTTAAAACTCAGTCTTAACCAAATACACAACTCAAAACTCAATTCAAAAATTATTTTCAAAACACAACTTAAAAAAATGCAAACTTATGTTAAATATATTTTTAAATATTAAAAAATTTTAAAAATTTTATTTTTTTATTTTAAATATATAATTTTTATTTTAAATATATAGTTTTTATTTTAAATATTTTATTTTATTTTATAAATATATTTTTAAATATTTTAATTTTTTTGTTATATGTTTGGTTATGATTTGAGTGTAGAGTTTTGAAAATAGTGTGGAGTGTCGAGTTATGTGTTTGATTATGAGGTTTGCAAATAATTTTTGAATTGAGTTTTGAGTTATGTATTTAGTTACGATTTGAGTGTGAAGTTGTATTTGAGTTTAAAATATTAAAATTAAAATATTTACAAAATAAAACAAAATATTTAAATAAAAATTATATATTTAAAATAAAAAAAACAATTTTTTTAAACACTTTTTAATATTTAAAAAAAATAAATCCAAATATACTGTTCCAAACACTATTTGTTTCTTCCAAACCTGTCCTCCAATCCAAAAAAAAAATTTAATATTTTAAAAGGAAGGGCAATAAGGTAATTTAAAATAGAAAAAGTTAACACCATTTGAAATAATTTGACAGAAGGGGGAATCTTGACATTGTCAAGTAAAGTATGAGAGATTACTGTAATTTTTCAAATTATAGGGAAGGTCCCTGTATTTGTCAGAAATTTCAAGGGAGGTAAATGTAATTTACCCTCTTTTTTTTTTACCTATTCAATTTAAATGCTATTGGCCTATTGCTCAAAACTATTAATCAAGTTGGCAGGAAAATGAGATGTGTGTCCGACAATGTTTTTGGTGCAACAAAAATGTCTTTTTATTTATTTAAGATTTGATTCATATAAGATATTATAATAAAATTTAATGAATTACAATTATAGTAATGAAAATCAAATACAATACAAATTTTTTATAAAGAAACTCTCAAAGTGGGAGAGAAAATCTCAATTAATATACGAAAAATAAGATCCACATATAGGTGAAGAGATTCGAGCTACTAATGTATCCTATTTATGATTTTAGACTAACATTCTAGTTGTTCCGCATAAAATATTTTCAAACACAATTTTTTATTTTTTGAACAATTTCAATAAAAGATTTTACACACACACACCAAAAAAAAAAAAAAAAAAAATGAAGAAGAAGATTTACTATGAATTGCTGAAAACAACTTACTGTATTTAATTCGACAAGTTATATTTTAGAAAGATCACAATCACGTATAGAGAGAAATTATATTAAGAAAAATGGTTTAAACCACTAAAAG
Source organism: Camellia japonica (assembly GCA_030407325.1). Classification (NCBI taxonomy): domain Eukaryota; kingdom Viridiplantae; phylum Streptophyta; class Magnoliopsida; order Ericales; family Theaceae; genus Camellia; species Camellia japonica. The sequence goes on along the minus strand of JAPPVO010003309.1, from coordinate 22,863 downwards.
AGAAGCACTAAAGGAGCGTTAATTGTCCTTTTCTTCTTTGTATTTTGTCATTTTCCTTCTTTTTTTTTTTTTTTTTAAATGGATGCCAGCTCAATAGAGCTGTATTTAGAGCAGCTCTACTAGTGGTCTCAATCACCACTGTTATATTAATTAAGGTAAGACAATCTATCTATCTATATATCTATATAGTATATAAGGAAAAGAGGATTTCTAACCCACAAGTTTTTTGGGAGCTCCAATATTCCAATCTTAATTTTTTAATTTTTTAATTTAAAAAAAAATAACTTCAGCAATTATTGACTTTTCCAACCCACAAGCCTTTTTGACTTCTCTCATAGTTACTGCAGCATTATTTTCAATTTTTCTCATACACTATGATTAGTGAGGGGATTGTTAAATTATTTTTATAAAAAATCTAAAAAAAATAATTTGTTTATTAAAAGAATATATAAAATAAATATAAATATCTATTTATATCTATACTATATATATAAGCAAATGTAGTAGGCGTGCTCTTAGACCTCCAAATCTTTATTCCTAATTTTTTTTTTATAAAATCTGAAATTTTGAAAAATTATTTGATACTTAAGTTTCAACCTCACTCCTCTCACATCACTTCCATTTAAAATAAAAACTATTTTTTAAAATAATTTAATAACAATAATATGCTCTATTTTTTTAGATAGGGGAAGCTAACAATAATATGCTCTTAGAACAATAGTTATCCGAATACAAACTTATCAAAAAGAAAGAAAAAAAAAAAAAACACAAAGTTATCAAAAAAATTCAAAAATGTTGTGTCCTGAGTCTTGGACCCGACTAAACGTGCCCTTCGGACCTACTTTCCTTTTCTTTTTGGTACCTTGATGGTCTATGTTACATCGATGTTTGGGAGTTTGAACTTGTTTAATCCACTTCGCGTTAGACCAAGTTAAATTTTTTTGAGTTCGGGTGTAAAGACGAAATTGAGGAGAGTGGGGTCACCTCAAGAAGTTTGGGCCGAGTTTGGTGAGATCGCACATGCGGGGGCTTAGGCTGCATATGCGGGGCCGCACGTGCTGAGGGAAGTGCCGCACGTGCTGAGGGAAGTGCCGCACATGCAAAGAGGAAAATTGGGTGAGATTTTAGTACTGCTTTAATTGCACGTGCGGTGGGGAATTTCCATACGTGCAGGAAGGGCTCTGCATGTGCGGTGAAGGGCTCTGCGCGTACGACCAGGCACGTGAAACTACCTTGATTTTCGTGCATTTCAACTATGTATTAATCATTGGTCCCTTTCTGATTCATTTCTGAATATCTCTCTCTATATATATATACAGTCTTTTCTCTTTTTTTCTCTCATCCCTCTCTACCCAAACCCTCAAAACTTTTCATTTTCTTTTGATCCTAAGAATCCATTAAGATTTGGGTATTAGTTCCTTATACCAAAATGACGAACATACCGAGGGCTTCGTTTTGACTAGTGGAGATCGAATTCTGACGAAGTTGATTTTTTGACTTTTCTCCTCTTCTCTCTCTGAGGTAAGAATTTCTTTGATCTTTTTCAATACCTCATCTATAGATGGACATATGGTAGGTTTTATTGCATAAAAATCATGTTCGTTATGGATTTTTTGAAAATCATGAAAGGGGATCTAAAATTTGTTATTTGAGATTGAGATTTGGTGAAATTGATTGTTGTTTCGGTTAATTGGGGAGTTGTTTAACATGTTCATGTTGAGAAAGAGGTAAAACCCTAATTTTTGTAATAATGCCTAATGGGTAAAAAGGGTTGAAATTGTGAAATAATCATGTTATGAATTAAAGAATTTGATTAATGATTTAATAATTAATTTGAGATTAAATCGGGTCTCATGATTTTAGCATTAACCTTGTGTTGGATTGATTATAGTTGAGTATAACGAATTGATAGCTTGTGAATTGGGAATTGTGGGAATTGATTTTGGAAAGAAGATGTAATTATAACTCTTTTGCAAATTCAGAAAGAACTTTAGGTAGAAGTTGAATACCTTTGAATATTATTGTTGTTGTTAGACTTAATGCCTCATATGGTTGGTGTATTGTGAATTTGGAATTGTGGAAATTGATTTTGGAAAGAAGATGCAATTATAACTCTTTTGTAGATTGAGAAAAAACTTTAGGTAGAAGTTGAAAACCTTTGAATATTATTGTTATTGTTGGACTTAATGCCCTTACATGAATTGGATAATTGTATTACGTGTATTTAATACATATTGTTTAGAGGTTTTGTCTTTGGTCATCGGTGGAGGATAACATTGTGTGTGTGTCAATTTCCGACCACACTGCCAACTTAGTACTCAACTGGAGAAAACCGGCAGAATAGATGGCACCTGTTTGACCTACAATAGAAAGAAGAGTCTCCGGCGGTGGCTCGTCCACCCGGGGGTACTCCGACTATCAAGTCAGTACTCCATATCTCTCAAAGATAACCAATAGTGCTTAACTCACTAGACAGAATATCAAAAGTCATACCTTAGACCCATGGGGGTGCCTCCCTTTTATAGCCAACACAATCCTAGTCCCAAATAGAAGCCTTGTCCTAATGGACTTAGGATTAGTGCTAATCTAGGACTCCTAGTGGGATTAGGATAAACTCTCTAAGAGTCTTATCTTTACCCAAACTGAAGTCTTCTCCCATTTTAGGACTCTTGTCCCTTATCCGCTTATCTCGGATTCCGGTATTCTCGTAGATAACCTTGGCCTAGCCGAGATTATCTCGGCATCATGACCAGGACACGTGACACCTCGGCTGACACTTCGGTGTCACCTCGGCCACGTGTTGTCATTCAAAAATTATGTCCCCACAACTGCCCCCTAGGTTCTATTACCTCGGCATTCTGAGGTGATGGAACCTATATCGATACTTTCCAGTATGTCGGCTTAAAGTATCGCAGCCGAGATCATCGTTAAGGCTGACATGTCTCTTTAAAGAACAAAAATTCCAAGAACCCGTTCACGCGTATGAGCTGTCATACATAATCTCAGTTTAACTTTAACTTGTAAACTTTTCTCAAGTTTCAACAAGTGTTAAACAATGATCTCGGTTTAACTTTAACTTGCAAATTGCTACAAATTTCAACAAGTTTAAACAATAATCTCGGTTTAACTTCAACTTGCAAATTGCTACAAATTTCAACAAGTGTTAAACATCATCTCGGTTTAACTTCAACTTGTAAATTGCTACAAATTTCAACAAATGTTAAACATCATCTCGGTTTAACTTCAACTTGCAAATTGCTACAAATTTCAACAAGTGTTAAACATCATCTCGGTTTAACTTCAACTTGTAAATTGCTACAAATTTCAACAAATGTTAAACATCATCTCGGTTTAACTTCAACTTGTAAATTGCTACAAATTTCAACAAATGTTAAACATCATCTCGGTTTAACTTCAACTTGTAAATTGCTACAAATTTCAACAAGTGTTAAACATAACATCGGTTTAACTTCAACTTGTAAATTGCTACAAATTTCAACAAGTGTTAAACATCATCTCGGTTTAACTTCAACTTGTAAACTGCTACAAATTTCAACAAGTGTTAAACATAACATCGGTTTAACTTCAAACTTGTAAATTGCTACAAATTTCAACAAGTGTTAAACATCATCTCGGTTTAACTTCAACTTGTAAATTGCTACAAATTTCAATAAGTGTTAAACAATGATTTCGGTTTAACTTCAACTTGTAAATTGTCCACAAATTTCAACAAGTGTTAAACATCATTTATAACTCTCTGCCCTCTAATGTGGACTTATGTTCACATTAAACTTGTGCATGTGATCTTGTTCGCCGAAGTTGGTTTCAAGCCGAGGTTGTTAGCCTTGATTTCTCTGTTGATCTTACTTGGTTTCAACCTGAGTTTGATTCTGCCGACATGGCAAGCCTATGTTACTCCAACTTAGTTCAACTCCATTATATGTAAGATTCGACTCTGCATATAATGAGTCTAAGTTATTCATCATTACCTCGGCCTCGCATCGGCTAACCATTTTTCTTCTCGGACTTAAGTGCTGAGACCTTGTCTTCTGGAATCTTGGATCTGCTCACGCAGGTTGAGCTCTTCTCTTCTCGGACCTATTCATTTAGGCCGAGATCATGTCTTCTGGAATCTTAGATCTGCTCACTCAGGTTGAGCTAAAAGCCATCTATTCTGCCGGTGCTCTCCAGCTGAATACTGAGATGGCAGTGTGGTCAGAAAATCACTCACACAATTTGGCGCCATCTGTGGAAAAGAAATGAGAATAGATGGCCATCATCGTACAAGATCAACGTGTTGAAAACGACGAGTTTAGCGAAGATGGAGAGTCTGTCAACATAAACGGAATGAAGACCCTTCCAGAAGGGACACGAAGACAGGGGGCATGAGCGCTCCAAAGGAGATGACATTCAAGTATAGAAGAGCTCAGCCTAAATAAGCAGATCTTGGATTTCAGGCCCCGGACCCCAGATCCTGAAAGACAAGATCTCGGCCTAAATAAATAGGTCCGAGAAGAGAAGAGCTCAACCTGAGTGAGCAGATCCAAGATTCCAGAAGACAAGATCTCGGCCTGGATGAATAGGTCCGAGAAGAGAAGAGCTCAACCTGAGTGAGCAGATCCAAGATTCCAGAAGACAAGATCTCGGCACTTAAGTCCGAGAAGAAAAACGGCTCGCCGATGCGAGGCCGAGGTAATGATGAATAACTTAGACTCATTATATGGCAGAGTCGAATCTTGCATATAATGGAGTTGAACTAAGTTGGAGTAACATAGGCTTGCCATGTCGGCAGAATCAAACTCAGGTTGAAACCAAGTAAGATCAATAGAGAAATCAAGGCTAACAACCTCGGCTTGAAACCAACTTCAGCGATCAACAGAAAGAAGAGTCTCGGCGGTGGCTCGTCCACCCGGAGGTACTCCGACGATCAAGTCAGTACTCCATATCTCTCAAAGATAATCAATAGCTAAACTCATAAGCTTGAGCATAAAAGCATACCTTAGACCCATGGGGGTGCCTCCCTTTTATAGCCAACATAATCCTAGTCTCAAATAGAAGCCTAGCCCTAATGGACTTAGGATTACTGCTAACTTGGACTCCAGTAGGATTAGGATAAACTCTCTAAGAGTCTTATCTTTACCCAAACTGAAGTCTTCTCCCATTTTAGGACTCTTGTCCCTTATCCGCTTATCTCGGATTCCAGTATTCTCGCAGATAACCTCGGCCTAGCCGAGATCATCTCGGCATCATGACCAGAACACGTGACACCTCGGCTGACACTTCGGTGTCACTTCGGCCACGTGTTGTCATTCAAAAATTATGTCCCCACAACTGCCCCCTAGGTTCTATTACCTCGGCATCCTAAGGTGATGGAACCTATATCATTTATTCCACTTAGCACGTCGGCTAAGCTCGCTTCATCATCTATTGCCGAAGTCAGAACTCGTCGGTTCAATATGACCAAGACCTATAGTCTGCTTTCATCAATGCCTTAGAACCAACGACCAAGTTCGTTCGAGTTTCTCAGCCGAAACTGTCCTCCTTTGCAACCGTCTCAGGGTGACACACCTCAGTTATACAAACTGATGATTTACCTCGGCAAGTACCCAAGTACCTTTTCTTGGCATAACCTTGGTTTCACCTTGTAAATTTTTTCATAAAATTTCAACAAGGGTTTAACCTCGGCTTAACTTTAACTTGTAAATTGTCCACAAATTTCAACAAGTGTTAAACAATGATTTCGGTTTAACTTCAACTTGTAAATTGCTACAAATTTCAACAAGTGTTAAACATCATCTCGGTTTAACTTCAACTTGTAAATTGCTACAAATTTCAACAAGTGTTAAATATAACATCGGTTTAACTTCAACTTGTAAATTGCTACAAATTTCAACAAGTGTTAAACATCATCTCGGTTTAACTTCAACTTGTAAATTGCTACAAATTTCAACAAGTGTTAAACATCATCTCGGTTTAACTTCAACTTGTAAATTGTTACAAATTTCAACAAGTGTTAAACAATGATTTCGGTTTAACTTCAACTTGTAAATTGTCCACAAATTTCAACAAGTGTTAAACATCATTTATAACTCTCTGCCCCCTAATGTGGACTTATGTTCACATTAAGCTTGTGCATATGATCTTGTTCGCCGAAGTTGGTTTCAAGCCGAGGTTGTTAGCCTTGATTTCTCTGTTGATCTTACTTGGTTTCAACCTGAGTTTGATTCTGCCGACATGGCACAACACCATCATCCATTTCAGCACCTTGGAAGCCATTTGCAAAGGTTGGAAGCTCAGAATTTTGGACCAAAAGCTGCTGGAGGTCAGCTCTTCAAGGGTAAGCTCCTATTCTCCCATTTTTTGCACTATTTTGTTCTATACCTTAGCCCATTTTTTCTTACATTTTTGGGCTTCGACCCAAACTGGAAACAGTTTTATTTTGAGCTCATCTTCATGTTTGATTAAGGATTTTTTTTCTGTTTGAGGCCATCTGCTGCTCCTTTCCCTTTATCTCTCTTTTAGGACTATTTCTTGCATGATATATTATCCCTGTTTGTAAGCATTTATGGGCTTCGAGCCAAACTGTAAAGTGCCTTATTTTGAGCCCCTCTTCAACTTTGTTGAAGGGCTCTTCATTGTTTGAGGCCAGATACTGCCTCTTGCTCTCTATCTCTCTTTTAGGGCCATTTTTGTATCATATTGTAGCCTAACTTGTGAGCATATTCGAGGTTTTCCATAAACTGAAAAGTATCTTTTTTTGACCCCCTCTTAAACTTTGTTGAAGGGCACTTGGCTGTTTGAGGCCTTTTACTGCCCTGTTTGTCCAATCTCTCTTTTAGGGCTGTTTTTGCATAACAGATTAGCCTTGTTTGTGAGCCTTTTTGGACCTCGACCTAAACTGAAAAAAAACCTTTTTTTCATATCATCTTCATGTTTGATTAAGGTCTATTCTCTGTTTGGGGTCATTTTCCCCCTATGCATGCTTCATCTCTCCATGATTAGGGTTATGCATTAGAGCTCTTACATTGGCCATGGCTTGGCCTCTTAGCCACTGAAATCTAGCAGATTTTCAGTGGCTTAGGTGTATTCTTGAAGGCCAAAATCAGAGGGGGGGTGACCCCCTCTCACCTTGTTTTGTTTGATGGTCTTTTTGGCCTTCCAAAGAGGCCCTATCTTGCATGCTTCGTTGATTGATTTCAGGGCCAATTTGATGAGTTTTAGGACTATCATATTTGATTCCAGAGTTTATTTTGCCATGCTAAGTGTCCTTGATGCATGTGCTTAATAACCCCTTGTATGCCCTTCCAAAGAAGCCCCTCATTTTTACATGCATTGGCTGCATTTCTATGTTTATTTGGGCATATTTTCACATGTTTTGTTCACTGATTTTTGCTGGTTTGGTAAGATTTCATATGCTTCATATACATGTCATGTAAACCATGTTTGCTAGTCATTATTGCATGCTATTTTAGCCCATCATGCTAGCATCTTTTGGTCATACTTTGAACTAGAAATGTTCATGTTTTGGGACTGCCTTGACTCTATCTTTGTGCTTCATGGTCAAATAATGCATGCTTTGTATAGCTATAAGTCAATACATGTGCCTAGTTTTGAGTTTCGGGTTTCATCTCATGCATCGGGTGCTATATTTCCATGTTTCGGGATCATTTTATATCACATTTCAGTACTGGAACTTGCTTGTTTGAATGCCATGTTTCATGCCTTGCCATGCCTTGTTAGAGTGGCATTTGTGCCCTAGGATCGGTCCTCGGTTTGCGTGCATGTGTGCACGCATTTCGGTTGTCTCATTTTTATCTCATGGCTACTGATATGAGTGTGGCTGAGGTCCACTCATGTTGGTGTAAGTCCATCATACATTGTGTATGCCATTTCAATTCATAGCATTGCGTATGCTAGGTTGTATGTTAGCGCATTGTGTCTGCCATGTTACATCGAGCATTGTGTATGCCATTTCATAGCATTGCGTATGCTAGGTTGCATGTTAGGATTGCATTCATGCATGTCATGCATATTGCATTGTGTTTGGGATAGGAGTTAGCCCGAGCACGGGAAACGAGGGACGTTTCGTACTTCGAGTGACGGAACGTGTCTCAATTCCCAGTCGCCGACACTCCGGATTAACCATGATGGAGTCTTGGTCTTGTTGTGTTTATACGTGCATTCATTTCACATTGAGTCGTGCAATTCGACTCCTCGGCCATCATGCATCGAGATGCGTGATTGGTGGCACGAGGATCGAGGTATGCATACATATGTGAAAATACTTTGCCATGCCCCTTTCAGAGCTTTGCACAATATTCCGGGCTTAATTGTAAACAGAGGCTAATTGGGGCATCGCAATGGATTTCCGCGCAAGACAACCCGAACATGCATCATTCATCATCCGGAACAGAGTTGAGGCAGTCCCTAGCTTGCATGCTGATTTACTGTTTTCCTAGATTAATTTGTTAATTAATTAGGATTTTGTATTTATTCGGACTGTATTATTTATTCGGGACTGTATATTATTTATTCGGACCCTCCGAGCGAGGGCAATGTTGTAATAAGTGTGCGTGCGTGTGATGTATGTCTTCCAACCCCACGTCTTTCTCCCTTTTATTTACCAGCTTATGATGGTTAGATTAGGGCATGTTTCAATTAGCATACAGTATGATAGCATGTTTGCATCCATTCATCTGTTTTGCATGCACCAGGCTCAGCGCATCATACTCACTACATTGTATTTCAATTCCAAGTTGAATACATGTTAGCTGTAACATTCCATATGCCATGTTTAGAATAGCCAAGCCTATCTTAGTTGCATTCCTGCATGTGTTGCATTAGGCATTTCTGTATAGTTAGGATCATACATGGGTTTCTAACATAGTTTCTGTTTTGGCTTGGAGTACTCGGTAAGTTTTTATGCTTTAGCATCCTTGCATGTGTGTGAGTAACTGCCATGATAGCATACTTACCATGAGGCTATTTGCTTATGTGATATAACTGTCTAAATGCCTGTGGGTGAAGGTTGGGTTATTTGGATTGGAACAATGCATTGACTGAGAGTTTTAAGCCGACTAGATAGTGGCAAAACCATCTTTTCTAAGCCCACCTGAGGGTGGCAAAATCTGCATTTTAAGCCTACTTGCGAGTGGCAAACCATCTTTCAAAAACAAACATGAAATGTTTTGTTCCAATTCAGGCGACCCGGTCTATACTTGTATGCTGCGCGCATCACATAGTAAATCTAGGCTAATAACCGGAATAAGAATGCATAATGTTTTCAAAACTAGATATCATGGTTAGTAGAGGCCAATCTTTGATCGGGCGAGCGGGGGTGCTCACGAAGTGACCTTCCCCAATCGTACCCAAGTTCCCGAGCCGAGGCAACTTTTGTGATAACGGACACGTGGCCTTAGGCACGAGTCAGGGTTTTCTAAATTTCCCAAAATAAAATATTTAGGTGGCGACTCTGTATCTGGCAAAGCAGTCCATGTTTGGCATTTCTTTTCTAAAAATTTGTTTTCTCAAAACGATTTGCCGGATTTTGACTCTTTGGTTTAGATTAAGAACCGTGACATTTAAGTCCTTGAACTGTAGTGAGCCCAAATGAACAGAACGGGACTCATCCTCCCGGGGCGTTCGGGGACGTTTACAGTTTCTGGCGACTCTGCTAGGGATTTAGAGAACTTGACTCGAACTCATGATATCTGGTTTTGACTACACTTTGTGTTTTCTTTGCATTGCATGTGCATTGGTGCGCCTAGGACACCGTGTTTGCCATCTGTTATTCCTGAGCGGTTTGCCAGAGCTGCGTGCCATAAGGCTTACCGTTACGGGCTCTGCCAGTATCGGAACACAAACCCCGGTTTTACCGGGGCACCCTTTTGACCATTCGACCTAGTGCATATTCGGAATCCGTAGTGACCATTCCAAACTAGGACAGGTTGCTTACCCGATATAGGTTGTTTGAAACCGCTGCGTGCGTAGTGAAACCCTAGCTCCTGACAAAATAGGACAGGGAAACCCTACCCCAACATAGGGGTGTTTTGGCTCTTACTTATCTGTTATGTGCTTTTAGAGTGCGTCTCTACAGGGAAATGCATGTATCAGTTTATGAGTTTGGGCATCAGGCCTGCGGGCATCAGTCAGTGTTTGAGAATCAGTTATCTGCGGGTATCAGATTCAGTCTTGGGGAACAGTGATTCAGGGATAATGATCAGTGTTTAAGGACAGTGTGTATTCAGCTTATCGACCGTGTGTTGTTATGCCCAGCTGTGTGTTGTGTATTTATTTTAAGCTGTTATGCTGTTCGTTTATCTGGTTATTTATTTCCTTATTGCTTTATTTATCTTTTTGCTAGGACAGTTTTAGTACAATTGCTTCCGACTCAGCAGATATTCCCCAAGCACTTTGGACAAGAGGTCGTCGGCTCAATCGATTTGAGGATCTGGTTGACGGACAGCCAGTGTTTCATTCTCTAACCCCAGTTGTTAGACGGAGGCCGAGAAAGCGTAGTGTGTCTGAGCAGAGATTACCAGAGCAGTGGTCTACCCTAGCAGTGAATAGTCGGGCTGAGGTCTCAGTTTCTGCCATAGAGATACACATACCAGTCAGTCAGCAAGATTAGCAGAATATGGCCGGGATTGAAGAAATGATGCGCCAACTCCAAGAGAGTATGAAGCAAATGCAGGAGGACGCTGTCCGCCAAGCGGAGTTCGCTAAACAGCAGGCCACAATCATGGCCCAGCAAGCGGAACTAATTACCCGGCTACAACAGCAAGCCGGAGCATCAGCCTCACATCCGATTCCTCCCCCACCAGGGGTCCCGCTACCCGAGCAAACACCAACTACCCAAAATGTCCTGCCAAATGCCCAGAATATTTTGCCAAATGTCCATGCCGTCCAGGAGGACACAGACATTCCAACGGGGCTAGCTTTGCCCCCGCTTCCACCTCAGTTATCCATGGCACATACACCCGCCAACCAGCCGGACTCTCTCTTCGAGTTCGAAGTAGACCCTACAGCACTGAAATTGAGCAAGCTCGAGAAGCTATTCAAAAAATCCCAGGGGGTAAAGGCTATTCCGGATATCGAGGATGGCTATACTGATGTGGCTGTGACATTGCCGGATAGATTCAAGATGCCGCAGATCGATCGCTTCGACGGATCTGGTGATCCCATGGTCCACCTCCGGCTATTCTCAGATATATTACCGCCAATGGGCCTCACCAGACCCCAGAAGCTTTCGCTATTCGGCCGGACCCTGTCGGGTGTGGCCGCTATCTGGTATGCGAAGTTGGAGGATGATGTCAAGCAGAGTTGGGACGAAATGGCCGAGGCCTTTGTTGCACAATACTCTTACAACACCCAAATTGAGATTACAACTTGTGATCTCGAAACAACAAGGCAGGAGCCCAAAGAGAGTTTCTCGGATTTTCGTGACCCGGTGGAGGGCGAAGGCCTCGATGATGACTTTAAGGCCCACCGATAAGGACCAGATCAGGATGATTGTGCGCAATCTCCAGCCAAAACTGATGCAAAAAGATGATTGTGCTCCCTTCCCCACCTTTTCGGATCTGCACGAGATGGGGGTACAAATTGAAGATGCAATGAAACAGGGTCTGATTGACCAAGACGGAGCAACCCCGGAGAACCTTTAACCGCAACAACAATGCAGGCCCGAGTGGCGCTGCAACTGCAAGAACTTCGAAGGTAAACATGGTCGCCACCATCCTCCCTCCCCCTCTAAGGCCTATGGCAGCCACGCCCTTCTCCGGTGCATCCGGAAGCAATACACAGCCCACCAAATACCAACCCAGAGGCCAAAGAACCTTCACCCCATTGTACATGCCCCTGTCCAAGGCTCTAGGGGTCTTAATCAGAAAAGGGCATCTAAAAACCCTAGAGCCGAGGCCGTTGCCAAATCCACCCCCCACTCACACCCAGCCAAATACTGTGCATATCACCAACAACACGGTCATGACACCGACCAATGTTTCAGATTGCGTCACGAGATTCAGGATCTCGTTGACAAACAGGTGATTTTGCCACCAGAAAGACCCAATGTTACAACCAACCCACTCCCTACACACAACCAAGCTCCACCTCCCAAAAGAGTCAACTTTATCCAGACTGGGGTCGTGTCTTACGATCCTAGCATCTATATCACTCCTTCCCATCTACCTAAGCCAGAGGTGCTCCTTCCCGACTGCACTGACTTTTTGTGCATGCTAGACATCTCTACAACCCAACCTGAGCCAATGGTGGCGGCTGTTGAAGACGGTGCAGGGGAGATTGCAAAGGAGGATGGAACTGTTGAGTCAGGGTTTGAGCAATCTGGGAATTTTGCTGGGGAAGCCTACGATTCGAGTGATTACATCCTATCAGCAGGCCAGTCTGAGCCAAGTATAGAATTGCCAGAGAAAGCAGAACTGTGTGTGATCCGGGGGATAGATTGAGCAGGGGACAGATGATTTGACGGCCGGGAAGAGGCTTTGCCAACCTCCAGTTTTTCGATGACCAAGAATCAGGGGCGTGGCAGTCAACTGGTTTGATTATGAGGAATCGGCAGAGGCTACTGGATGGCTGGATGATCAACCGGATGTTGTGGAAGATTCCAACCAGAACAAGGCCGCAGGGGCGAGGGTATCAGTTGTGGCCGGAAGGGCCGAAAGTCAGAGTACATTGCCGGAGAGCCGGTACGAAGAATTTCGCTCAGAATGCAGGGAAAGCTGAACAACAAACTGCGCTAACGCAGGTGGAACAAGAAAAGATTTGGATTCTGAGAGAATCCGAAAGCCAAAGCCCATGAAGGATTGAAAGTGCTGTGGGCACAAGGAGGACAGAAGATGCTGCGAGCATAGGGCTGAAAGTACTGCAAGTACAATCATCCCGAGCCAGACAGGTGCCTTTTGAATGCCAACGGAATGTGGTGGGAAGATGATGATTTATGTCTTGCCCACACAGACGAAGATTGGGGAGCAATCAACCAGACGACACCTGGTATCTCGATGAGGTTGATCACATGACAAGAAGCGGCGGTATTTCAAGCCCCCGCACCTAGACCAGCCAGAGGCATCTGGGAAGGATAAGGAAGCTGAGACAGAAGGAGAAGCAAATCGAAGAAGAAGCTGTGCTGAAGCAGTTAAAAAGATACAAGCAGACATCTCCATCTGGGGACTGCTTATGGCGTCACGAGTGCACAGACAGGCTGTCCTATCTGCTATGGACAAGGCTAAACTCTCTATAGATACCACACCAGAGCAGCTAGTTGGACTAGTCTTTCCGGGAGGAGGTTCCCCGACATTAACCTTTTCAGACAAAGAACTGCCGCCTGAGGGCGCAAATCATAACAAACCCCTCTACATCTCTGTGGAATGTAGAGACAAGTGGGTACCAGTGGTTCTTGTCGACACGGGATCCGCCATTAATGTGTGCCCGTCAAGGACGGCATATGCAATCGGGTTAAAGCCCGCGGACTTCGTGCCGACTACTCAAGTGATCAGAGCCTATGATAACACCAGCAGGGAGGTGATGGGGACTGTCAAAATTCAGACCCAGGTTGGTCCAGGACAACACAACATTGAATTCCATGTCTTGGACGTTCCTGCAACCTTTAATCTACTCTTGGGGCGGCCGTGGTTGCACCAAGTGAAGGCAGTCTCTTCCACTTTGCATCAGATGTTGAAGTACCCTCACGGAAGGGGGTGGCCATTGTTTTCGGGAATTCGTCAATCCATCCACCGCCAGAAGTGTCTACACCAGTCTTGGAAATCGAGCACGGCACGGAGGATGTTTCTTATCAGGGTTTACTCTGGCTGAGGCTCGGGTTGTGCAGAATATCATGGCTGTTAATGAGGGAGTACATCAGTGCTCAATCTGTATACCTCATGAACAAGCTACAACACATCCCCGGATGGGATTGGGAAGGAGTAGCCGGAAGGGCGTCGCAGCATTGGCCGAAGTGCCACACAACCCTCATACCTTTGGATTGGGTTATCTGTCCACCAAAGAAGATTGGATAATGAAGGGGAAGGAAATGGTTGGAAGAGCCAGAGCAAAGCAGGCTGGGAAGCCTTTTGAGCTGATGCATAGGCCCATTCAGGGTACCCTAAACGGACGCTTTGTTCGGGAGGGGGAAGACTTTCCGTTTTGTGGCTTCCCAGAGCCGTGGCTGAACGTAGAGAAGAAGCGCGTGCCAGGTTTCGAGATCTTCTTCGACCTGCAATTATGTGGGGATGACGTTGCCGAAGAGCAGACAGACCCATCAGCTGAGGTTAAGCAGTGTAAGGCAGTGGATTCCGAGGGCGCTGAAATTGAAATAGGGGTAGCACTGGCATGTCTACTTTCAGATCCTCCGATCGACCAGAAGTGCTTGGGGGATAACTTCTGGTTTCCATGATTGGGAATGAAACGGCTGCGGGCCTACCAGCAACTATTTTGGATGCATCTATCGCACCCTCTCTCACTTGGCAATACGAAGAGGGATTTTTGTCCAGCAGCACCGGGTCAGGTAGTGAGCCGGAATCTGATTCCACCGATCTTGTGAGTCGGAATCAGGTTCCAGCTCGACTGAGTCTGAGTCTGGTAATCCTGGGGATGATAACCCGGATGCCACAGTTTTTGTCCAGGTCGTCTTTTTCTTTCTCTTTCGAGTCTGTTGTAACCGAGGAATCGGACGATTTGGATGTGCTTAATGAGAATCAAGTAGCTGTGGTTTCTGAGTACTTTTTGTGCCCTTGATTTATTGCATTAACTCAGACTTTCAAAATTTTGATGAAAACGACGAGGAAGAAATTCCTCCGGTTTTGCAACGTTAATTGAACAAGAGCAGGAGAGATTTGTTAAACCACTAATGGATGAAATCACTACTATGAATATTGGTACTGAGGAGGACCCGCGGCTGGTCCAGATCGGGTCCACGTTGTCTTCGGAGGAACGCGAGCGCTTAGTCGCTTTATTAAAAGATTTCAAAGATGTTTTCGCGTGGTCCTACGAAGACATGCCTGGGATCGATCCTGAGATTGTACAGCACCGGATCCCTCTTGACCCCGAGGCCCGACCAGTCAAGCAGAAACTCAGAAGGATCCGCCCGGATTGGGCTCTCAAGATTAAGGAAGAGGTCACCAAGCAAATCGACGCAGGCTTCCTGCTGGTATCCGAATACCCGACTTGGTTGGCCAACATCGTTCCAGTGCCGAAGAAGGATGGCAGAATCCGAGTATGCGTGGATTTCAGGGATTTGAACAGAGCTAGTCCGAAGGACGACTTCCCTTGCCGCATATTGATAAGTTAGTGGACTTCACAGCGGGCACGCTTTGCTTTCATTCATGGATGGCTTCTCAGGCTACAATCAGATAGTGATGGCACCGAAGACCGGAAAAGACTGCATTCACCACCCCGTGGGGACATACTGCTACAGAGTAATGCCGTTTGGGTTGAAGAATGCTGGAGCTACTTATCAACGGGCCGCGACCACAATATTGCATGACATGATCCACAAAGAGGTTGAGGTGTACGTGGACGACATGATTGTCAAGTCCAAAGAAAGAGAGGGCCACTACACCGCCTTGCAAAAGTTCTTTCAAAGGATCAGAGAATTCCGGTTGCGGCTGAATCCTCAGAAGTGTACATTCGGTGTTACAGCGGGAAAAATGCTGGGGTTTCTGATTACACAGAGAGGTATCAAAGTCGACCCTTCTAAAATCAAGGCCATCTTAGAAATGCTACCACCAAGGACTGAAAAGGAGGTGCGAGGCTTTCTGGGTAAAGTGCAATTCATAAGATGGTTTATCTCAAAATTAACCTTGACTTGTGAACCACTTTTTGGCCTCCTGAAGAAAGGAAGAAATTCCAATGGGACGGCCGATGCCAAGCTGCTTTTGAACAGATCAAGGAATACTTACAGAACCCGCCCGTGTTGTCACCACCAGAGCCGGGGAACCGTTGATATTGTACCTTTCAGTGACTGAGACTACAATGGGCTGTATGCTCGCGCAAGAATCAGAGGACAAAGTGGAGAAGCCATCTACTATCTGAGCAAGAAGATGCTAGAGTATGAGACTCGCTACACACCGTTGGAGAAGGCTTGCTTAGCTTTGGTATGGGCTACCAGGAAGCTGCGGCACTACCTGTTAGCTCACTCCGTAATGGTTTGTTGGTTTCACGACTCGATCCCATCAAATATCTTTTCGAGAAACCAGCACTTACGGGTAGGCTAGCTCGTTGGTTGCTGTTGCTCTCCGAATTCGATTTGAAATATGTGACACGCAAGTCAGTCAAGGGAAGAGCAGTAGCAGAATTCTTAGCCGACCATCCAGTGGAAGGGGTGAAGCAGTCGAGTACTTATTCCCAGATGAAGCCATTTTGCACATCGACGATGAACTTGGACGATGTACTTTGACGGAGCGTCAAATCAGTACGGGTATGGGATAGGGTGTTGCTGATAGCACCCGACAATTCCCGTATCCCTCTAGCCTTCAAACTCCGATTCAAAGTCTCGAACAACGAAGCAGAATATGAGGCATGCATTGCGGTCTAGAAGCAGCCCTGGAACTAGGGCAAGACGATTGGACGTCATCGGGGACTCGAACCTTGTTGTGTCTCAAGCAAAAGGAGACTGGAAAGTCAAAGAAGAAAAGATGATGATGTATCACCAGACCTTGGATTTGTTAATTCCTCGGTTTGAGAAGCTAAACTTTGCTCATCTACTAAGAGAGAACAACAGGTTCGCAGATTCTTTAGCAACTCTATCTTCCATGATAGACATCCCGTTCGGAGTCCGGATGCGTTCCAGTCATCATTGACCAGAAATTTGCGCCAGCCTACGAGTCGATTGCTGCTATAGATGAGGTTCAGGACGAAAACCCCTGGTATTACGACATTTGGAATTTCTTGGAGAAGGAAGCATACCCGCCAGGGGTAAATGCCAAGGATAAAAGCAATCAGAAGAATGGCCGTTCAGTTCATCATCTGTGGGGGTAAGCTGTATAAGAGAGGTCATCTGGGAATGCATAAGCTGTGTGTCGATGCCGAAGAATCAAAGCGTCTAATGGAAGCCATCCATGGAGGGAATGCGGTGCGCATATGAACGGAGTAATGCTAGCACGGAAGATCCTCAGACAGGGTTACTACTGGTCCACCATAGGAGGATTGTATCGGTTTTGTTCGGCGATGCCACAAATGTCAAATTCATGCAAATCGCATGAACATTCCGCCGTCGAAGCTGTACAATATGACTTCGCCATGGCCATTTTCAGTCGGGAATTGATGTGATCGGGGCTGTCACTCCGAAGGGGTCGAATGGGCATGAGTTCATCCTGGTCGCGATAGATGATTTCACGAAGTGGGTCGAGGCCCAATCTTATGCGGTGTTGAAGGCTTCACATGTTGCAAAGTTTATCAGAAACAACATCATCTGTCGCTATGGAGTCCCAAACGAGATAATTTCAGATAACGGTTCCCACTTCAACAAGGAAGTGATTGATTTGTTGGAAAAATACAATGTGGCTTTCCATAAGTCATCTACCTATCAGCCACAAACCAACGGAGCGGTTGAGGCCGCCAACAAGAATATCAAACACATACTGCAGAAGATGGTGGAGACCTACCGGGATTGGCCAGATAAGTTGCCGTTTGCTCTATGGGGCTACCGGACTTCAATCAGAACTTCTACTGGGGCGACTCCGTATTCATTGGTTTATGGGATGGAGGCCGTTCTACCTATTGAAATTGAGGTTCCGTCTTTGCGAGTACTGGCTGAGTGTCAAATAGCCGAAGCAGATTGGCAGCAGAGCAGGTTTGAGGAACTCATGCTCTTTGATGAGAGAAGACTGAAAGCACTGTACCATGTTCAAGGTTATCAGCGCAGAATTGCCCGGGCTTTCAACAAGAAAGTTAAGTCCAGGAATCTAAAGGAAGGAGATTTGGTGCTCAAGGACAACCGAGCTCCCATCCACGACCCAAGGGGCAAGTTCAGACCCAATTGGACTGGTCCCTACATCATTAAGTCTATCTGGTCAGGTGGAGCTGTGGTTCTGATGGATCTAGATGGCCTAGAGTTCTCACAACCGATCAATATGGACAAGTTGAAGAAATATTACCCTT
The DNA here is from genome assembly GCA_030407325.1 of Camellia japonica. Taxonomy (NCBI): domain Eukaryota; kingdom Viridiplantae; phylum Streptophyta; class Magnoliopsida; order Ericales; family Theaceae; genus Camellia; species Camellia japonica. The sequence continues at coordinate 4,755 of JAPPVO010003309.1, read as the reverse complement.
GAGAGGCTCGCTAGGCCGAAAACCCGAAAGGGCGACCTAGGCAAAACTCAGAGCACAAAAAATTTGAAATATAAAAACTGAGCTCGCAAGGTTGAAAACCCGCAAAGGGCGGCCTTGGCAAAAGTTAGAGCAAAAAGGAGAGTGAAAATACCAGTGAACCTGAGCCTGAACTACGTAAGACTTGATTCCCATCTTTGGGATACGTAGGCAATTTCATCCTGGAGTTCAGCCATAAACTTTTCCCCGATCAACTTTGTCCATTTGATCATCTCAGTTATCTTTGTCCATCAGCATTCATCGTGATCTCCGGTGCAGTACTTTCAGACTAGGGGCAACTTTCCGTTGCTATGCAGTGCCGCGATGCTATTCAGACTAGGGGCAACTTTCCAGTTGCTAAGATTCGGGGTTGTGCATCTCAATGACAGATCTCAGGCGTGTCCGGTTCTGATCCATATCGAAAATGGTTTTGAAAAGTTTTTAATAAAAGTTGACTTTGTTCAAATTAATCTTTTTTACAACTTAGACCATTTTTGGACCAAAGCGGAAAATTTTCAGTACCCACAACCTTCAATTTCATTGATTTCAAAACAAAGTTCTACTGCTCTTGCATACAAATTGAAGTTGCTTTTTATTACATTCATAAAGAAAACTTGAAAGTACTAGTAAAGCAATAAATCCAGGGCATAGATAAGTCAGGTATCCCTGCGCCCCCTCCCAGAGCTGGTCGAAGCCTCTGATGCGAAGCTGGGCCCAATCTGTGCCTCTTCATTGAGCCAATCCAAGCACTCGTCAGACAAAGTGCAACTGAAAGCAGGAGCAGGGGCCAGGAGCTCTCTAGTCCTCCATGCTGTGGCATACCGGGCAAGCTGTGCGCCTCGAACCGGGAATGTGGCAGGATACTCTATCCCTTCTGGCGGGCAAGTCTGATCATGACCAAACTGATGTTGGAACCGGAACGGAAAGTAGAATACACAGTGGGTCAGACCAATCAACTGGATCCCGGTCTGCCGGGACATGCTATAGCTCATTGCCGGGAGATTGAGCCAAGGACAACGCCAAGCGATGCGATCTGCAGACAAATTGCATATCCAGTTGAACCGCCATCCCTCATCAAGGGCATCGACTAGGCGCTGCCAAAAGAAGTAGCCGCGAGTTGAGTAGGCTGGGCAAGAGTCCACAACCTGCAGTTTATCCATCAACCATACCTGGGGAGGGATGAAAAATGAGAGAATAAAGAATAGAGAGATGTACGATGAGAGAAAAGTAAGAAAAGGGTTTGTGAGAAAAACCGAGCCCGAGGGCCGAGTGATGTGACAATACATGGTGAGATTGGGTGGAAAATTACCTGTAGCAATAGTGGGCCCCCGCAAATCTGGTCGTCTCCCGGCGATAGAAAGCATCTAAGCCCATCAGTGTCTCGGCAATGTCATGGCGATGCAGCTCTTTCCTTCTTCAAGCCTTGAGCAACTTCAATCAGACGAATGCTAGATCCACTAAAGCCTGGGCAAGCAAAAGTGAGATAGCATGCACAAGCAAAGGGCGTGTTGCCGAAAACCTTGCCAATGATGGTTGCCGTGGTCACCAGCATCAGAAAAACGATGAATCAAGCCGAGGATGTCCAGTTCCCCGTTGCAGATCAGAGATCGAGCCTCATACATGGTGAGCCCACACATTCGCCCTAAAGCTTGGGCGTGACTGAAGTGAAACTGAGGCAAAATTTCTTCGTGGCGTTCAGATTCCATCAAAACTTGAAAATCTTTGAAAGTTGGACATACCTCTTGCCCGCCGAAGCTAAAAACATGTTTACCGGTTCCAAAACCTCGCTGCGGCATGAAGGAAGGGAAGGTGCAGCGGAGTACGGCTCAGCATGAATAGTGCATTCAAGCCGAAGCCCCGGAAGTTCAACTTTTCCGAGCCATCTAGAGAAGCGATCCAAGCTGTGAGATTTTCGACGAGAAACGCCTCCATTTTGGTGCAAAACTGGGATGAAATGAATCAACCACGAGGCTAGGGCTTTTAAAGAGGATAAGACACTGTTCGGGGGACACATGTCAAAAAATTGGTGGTTGCTGAGTTAGGTGGCCGGCCGGCCACCTTTTCTGGTAGGCCGGCCACCCCTCTCCTCTCCAATGCAAAAAGCTGGCCGGCCAGTTCCCAAAGGTGGCCGGCCATGCTACAAAGTGGGTCTTTGGTCCTGTTCTACCCTCTAGAAGGAAGTTCCTAGCATTTCCATGCATCGGGAGTGTCAAAGGCCTCCATTTCCCTCAGTTTCGGATGCGTTCCGTCACCCAGATCGTCCGAAATGCACTTTGTTTATAGAGTTGTTGTTAAGTCTTGCTTATCGAGTTGTTGCTTTACTTATCGAGTTGTTGTTTTGTTTGTTGTGATGTCTTGTTTATCGAGTTGTTAAGTTTTGTCGAGCTGTCGAGTTCGTGCATTGAGTTGTTACTTTTTGTTTAATCAATTTTGTTGTGCCTTACTTATCGAGCTGTCAACTTTGTTGTGTCTTGCTTATCGAGTTGTAAACTTGCTAAGGTTTTGTTATTTCTTAGTAAGTTAGGTTGTTTAGTTTGTTGCGTCGGTTCACTACCTGACTTGGCAAATACATCATGCACATTTCCATTCAATCTTATTCACATTTCCATTCAATCTCATTTTGGTGCAAAATGATGCGATGCGATGCTAAGAACATAAAATGCAACACTTTTTCAAAAGCTGTTTCATTCCATCATGCTTCCTTTGTTACAACATTTTACAACAAGGGTACAAGTTTTACAAAAAATAAAACTGCCTAACAATGTACAATGTGCTACAACTACTAGTAAAAAGGTAAATAAAGCATGGAATAACTGCGTCAATGCTCTCAAGAGTAGGAATAAGAGGCCCTCTTCGTCCTCTTCTGCGGAACTGTGATAACCCTACCCCGAATTATGTTAATTGGCCCTTATTGTGCATGTGATTATGTGTTTGATATGTTTGTGTGCCATTATGTGAAAATATGTGGTTTTTGAATTTCTATCTGTTCACCGTAGGAATATCTGTTTGATTATCTACTTTGGAAATTAAATTGAAGGCCTTATCGGCCAAAGAACCGAAATTGATTGCACCATTGTGATTGGCATAATTTTTAGAGCCTACGGTGAAATTTAATGGAAATTGATTCGGATCAAATAATTGGGTTTAAAATAATGACTTAGTGCTCAAATATGTAATGTTGATGATTGTAATAAGTGAAATGGTATTTAGTGGAGCATTTTACACCAACCCCTCTCTTTTTCTTCATTTGGTCGAAATCAACTCCAAGAGAGGTAGGGAGAGCCGAATTAGAGAGGGAAGGTGTAGAAGATTGAGGTTTCGGTCTTGAGGCTCGGAGTTTTAGAAGATTACTCAAGAAATTGCTTTGGATTGAAAGGTTTGAGCCTCCAGGTAAATGGATTCATGAATATTAACTTATAAATTGTGAATTAAAGATAAATTGGTGATCAAGAACAAGAGTTGTGCTATAATTGATGAATTTGAAGTTAAAAATGCACATGCATGTATAGGATCACCAATGATTTGCATAATCAAGCATGTATTAAGTTGAATATGGAAATATGAGTGTTGAATCATACATACAAGCATAGTTTTGTTGAGTTTCATAGTTTAAGAAGTACCATTTGTACCATTTGAAATAGAAATGGAGTCAAGAATTGACATGCATGCATGATTGATGAAGATATGAAGCTTAAATGCATGAATTTAATGTATTGGAAGTAAGTTGGTATAATTTGGGTTTGCATGTGATTGATTCATGGAATTGAGCTTCAATGTGTTGTAATTTGTGTTTTATATCATGTTGGTATATGTATATGAGAGCTATGGGCTGTGAAATGCAAGAAATATCAGTTTGAATGTGTATTTGAAGCTCAAGAACAGTTCTGGAAAACCCAGAAAGTTTGGTGCCCGCTCGAGCGGGGAAACCGCCGCTCGAGCGTGAAAAACGGGCTCCCAGCATTTTCTACAGACATGGTGTCCGCTCGAGCGGGAAAGTTGACGCTCGAGCGGGGAGCCATGTAGAGAGGCCTTCCGCTCGAACGCCAGAATGCACGCTCGAGCGTAAATTCGACATAACCAGTACTTTGGCAGGCCTTAAGGGTCCGCTCGAGCGGGGAATTCCACGCTCGAGCGAGGACCCTGTTTTTCTGAAATTTTGAAAATGCATTATGTGTTCTGTTTTCGTTCCCTTTCACTTCTAAACACTCTTAGGCATGCATTGAGCATTGTGATTGAATTAAAGAGATAAGAATAAAGCCTAAAGAGGAATATGTGAATTAAAGAACGGATTGAACTATTTGTGACCCATATGTGTTATGTGATATGTAGGGTCAAGCTCCAGGCAAATCCACATACCGACCACTGTAAGTAATATCTATAATTATGTTATTGTCCCATTTGCTTAATCTTATGTAAGTTTTGTAAAGTTCATTAATTTGAATGGTGACAAGTTTGATATAAAGGCCTATGTGCCAGTTTGATATGAAAGCCTATGAGCCAGTTTGAAATGAAGGCCTATGAGCCAGATTGATAAAATGTGGGCCGAAGGCCGATTGATAAAATATGGCCGAAGGCCGATTGATATAAATGTGGGCCGAAGCCGTTTTGACACGAAAAGTTTTGGGCCTAAGAGCCGTTTTGACACGAAAGTGTATTTGGGCCTAAGAGCCGTTTTGATACGAAAGTGTATTTGGGCCTAAGAGCCGTTTTGACACAAAA
>JAPPVO010003308.1:0-27751 GCA_030407325.1 Camellia japonica | reverse complement strand
AAAGTGAATGAAGTGTGTTAGATACACTGAGTGAAGCAAGTAAAGTGTGATTGATACACTAAGTGAATGATCTCAAATGGAACTTCTTTGAATGAACTGTACATACAATATCATGCATGACTGAGAAAGAAACTTGACAGGTACAATGCATTACAATGCATGATGCTTAAGGAAAGCGATAAATGGACAAAACGGCGCTTTAGAAAGCGCCTCATGAGGTGAGTGGCGGTGAACCGCTCTACTCTGATGGGGATCTCCCTCGTGCTCTTCGAACACTTACCTTCAACTCACAGTACAAAGGTTTTGGAATGCTAACAAGTAATAACATCTGCATGTAGGAGCTACGGATGCCACTTGTCTTCCTGATCATATTCACAACTTTCCCTATTCTCCAACGGGGTGACAGACTAGGTTGGTTCAGTATCCAGAATTGAGGTGCATACACGCTATCTCAACCTATGGGGCTTCCATACAGATTTCAAGCCGAGGGCACGCCTCTGGGTATTTAAACCAGACTTTAGTCTCGGAAATCCCGAACCTTTGCGTTCTAGGCAACAGCCATTCGAACTCTAGTTTCCACCGTCGCAGTTGGTCTCCTAGGAACTCATTGCAAACACGGCCAAGATGTCCCTGGCACGAAACGGTACTCGAGGAGAGCACTTATGATCGCCATTTTGGCTTGGGGCAGACTTGATCTTGAGCTTGAGGTAGAGGCACACTCATACTTCGGAGCATTGGCAAGGCCTGAAGAGGTACATACGGGATGCAATCTTGGAACTTACTGAAGTTGAACAAAACTTAGATGCCCGACATTTTCCTCTTTGCTTTTGTTTTGCAGCCCGAAACTCATAGCTTTAGATAGGTCCTGGTTTCACTGTTCTCATATGACCTGGGTTGAACCCTGCGGTTTTCTGAAAGAACAAATTCTGTTTTGCACAAATGTGGAGAACGGCACGGCACTCATAGCACAAAACGATTTTATTTTTTTGAAAATGAGAAAAGGATTCTCAACCGGGTATTAAGCCTACAACTGACCACAGCCAAAACAACTCAACACAGAAAAACAAAAGGTAAACGACCTAAACACAACGAGACACGCTCGGATGAAATGAGACAAACGAAAAGACACGACACTCAGACGTGCACAGGGAGCCTGTTTCACCGGGTAGTGTTTTCCACTTTCCATTTCTCACTTGTGATTCTCACATCACTTGGCACTCAATCTCTAGTTTTCTGAAAAAGCCCTTTTCTCACTTTTTTTTCTCATCGCACATCTCTCTATTCTTCAATCTCTCATTTTTCAATCCCTCCCCTGGGTGTTGATGGATAAGCAGAAAGTTGTGGGCTTTTGCCCCTGGTATTCTACCAGATTCTTCTTCTTCTACATGCAGCTAGTGAATTCCTCCCACAGAGGGGTTGTGCTACAAATGAGTGTGTAGCGAATCTGCAGCTGACACCGGTTGATGATGCTCTGCCGGGGAGCTTGGACGTGATCAGATCTGTCAAGATGAGGGAGTGGAATATCTTGATCCATTCCCGTTCGTGCTTCGCACTTGGCTTGATACCTCGCTGCTTGGAGAGTGAGAGAGCCTTCAGCACTTTGTTGTTAGCTTCAATTGTGCCCTTTTTCTTGGCATGTAGAGTGCCCTTCTTGGCAAATGCATTGATAATGGGGAAAAGACAGAACACCTGACTCCACTGTGCCCCTAGTTCATCATTTTGACCATTTTTTTTTTTGCTTTCTACTAAAACAATTTTGACCAACTGAGGGTTAGATTAACATGCTTGTTCAATTTTTGATTTGAAATCACGCAAGTCAGGCTATGAGCACTGAAAATTTTCCTTTTTTGGGTCCAAGAAATGGTCCAATTTTTGGAAAAGATGGAACGATTTTCGAAAAATAGTCAACCTCAATAAAAATTCTCAAAAACTATTTTTGCACACGGCCATTTGCTCAACGAGCGTGAAACCTACTCCTGAGATGCACAACCTGGGATCCAAGGGAAAACTGCCCCGTGCTTGAAGAGAGCTACATGGCAACGGAAAGTTGCCCCTTGTTTGAACGACACTGCAGCGCATTGAATGGCAACGGAAAGTTGCCCCTTGTTTGAATGGCACCGCGACGCGTTGAATGGCAACGGAAAGTTGCCCCTTGTTTGAATGGCACCGCGACGCGTTGAATGGCAACGGAAAGTTGCCCCTTGTTTGAATGGCACCGCGACGCGTTGAATGGCAACGGAAAGTTGCCCCTTGTTTGAATGGCACCGCAGTGCATTGTAGTCAGTCCTCAGAGCGATGATTGCAATCGAACTCTCGGATACAGAGGAGGCAAGGATGGTCAAAACCATTACATGGACACACTTGATTTGGAAGTGTTTATGGCTGGACTTCAGAATGAAGTTGCCTACGTATCCCAAAGATGGGAATCAAGCCTTACGTAGTTCGGGTGAAGGTACACTCGGGTATTTAACCTCTCCTTTTTATGCTCTAACTTTTGCCAAGGCGCCTGTTGCAGGTTTTCAACCTTGCGAGCTTTGTTTTTTTTTTTTCTTTTCTTTTTTCATTTCTTTCTTTTTTTTCCTTTTTCTTCTTCTTTTTTGCATTTTTCTTTCTTTTCTTTTTTTGCATTTTTTATCTTTGCATTTTTTTCTCTTTTTGCATTTGTTTATTTTTTCTTGTCTCGCTCTAACTTTTGCCTGGGTCGCCCTTTTGGGTTTTCGACCCAGCGAGCCTCTCAAAGGGTAAAAATGTAACAGTCCATGCCAAATGGTTCTGAGATTGAAGCCATCTATATCCAGGAAAGTGGCTGTTGTATGACTTGCAGAAAGATCCACCTTTGGCTCTTCGAGCACATCGGATATTTTTTGCCCCTAGTTCGAGGGTGCTTCTGCTCTAGCTTGCAAGCTTCTTCTGATGAGGTCTGACTTCTTGATCTGACTTTGCCTCTTGTTCGAGGGCTGCTTCAAATCTGGCCACACAGGCCTTACATCGGTCGACCGTTGAACATTCTGAATGCCAGTTCAAGGTTTGAAAGCCAAGGGGTCGAATCTCGAGGCTGAGAGCGATCCTAAGCTGCACAATCTCAAGAGCGATTCCACACATGTCTTTGCAGGACCGAGCAAAACATTTTTTTTGAAAGTTTTTAAGAAAGCGACAAATCGCTCGCGCTGAAGACAGTGTAGGATCAATCTGGATCAAAGCCAGGGTCCTTCTCAGTACTCACACTAACAAGTATGATTTCATTCATTAAGGGCTTAGCACGCCTCTCTTTCTCTCAATTTGATCAAAGTTTTGCAAATCCCGAGGAATTCCTCCCTCTTTGTTTTCACCGCAATGTTCAAAAAGGTTTTGAAAAACTTAGGTCAATGCAATAATTTCAAGGCACAAGAGAGCAGGTGGAATGCACTACCATTTCATTCAAATCTCGGCATGACTAGCACACGGCAGAAGCAAATGTGAGAGCGTGGAAATCACTGCTGTTTCATTCAAAGTCTGTTGGCATAACTAGCTCCCTGGCAGAAACAGACTCAAAAGAAAGCAAAAAGACAAACAGAAAACAAAACAGTGATGTTCGAGGTAACACCCCCGAATCACCTGACTCTAGCAAAACGGGACTGACTCGATACAACAAGACAGACCCAACTGACTCAATAAGAAAAGACTGACTCTGTACAACACAACGAGACTGACCCAATACCCAAGTCAGAAAGTACAAATTAACAATATTCGCAAATGTGCTCAAAACAGTGCATGCTTATCCACCATATCTGGAGTTAATCGAGCGCCGCCCGCAGGTGGTTCATCCCCCGATCACATAATTACATTATTCCCCTAAGTTCACCGATCCAGTGCCGATAGACTTTGCAGGCTTGGCGGGAGGATAACCCCGTTGTCAAACAGATCCTGTACTTCATGGCGAAGACGGAAGCAGTCGTCGGTAGTATGGCCAGTTTGCTGATGGTACGCGCAGTATTGGGTAGCATCATGTGTGGCCGGAAGAGGTTTCGGGAGAGGTTGAGGCTCAAGGGGTTCGAGATGGCCTTGTCCCACAAGGATTTGAAAAGCTTGGACAAAGGCATATAGAGGGCATGGAAGACCCTCCGACCTCGGGTTTGTACTTCAAGGCTTGTTCTTCATGCTTCTTGTGAATTTTTACTGGCACCAGCGAAGGGTTTGGCAGGTGTTGGCCTAGTTTGCTGATCTCTTCCGAGCGGAGGGTTAGAGCTAACAGGATCATTTCTGGTACAACGGCCCTTTTCCCGGCTTGCCTCTTGATTCAAACTGCCCCCAACTTGAGTGGCGAAAGTGTCATCCACAGCTTTTGCAACAACTGCGAGGACTTGCTCTTTGTTCAGTCCCTCGGCTTTCAAAGCCTCAACAGCGAACAGGAGATTTCATGGGGATCCATGCCCACCCTACCTTGTTCTTACCACATGCCTTCACTTTGCTAAGAGATTCGCCTTCTTCCAATGCAGCCCGTCCCAAGATTAGGGAGCGTTTTGACATGAACTCCCTGGTAGGCGATGTGGTTGATGATGGAGCCAAAACTTCAAAGGTTAAATCTGCCACTGTTCTCTGAAGATCTTCAATCATGCTCCCCAGCTCAGAAGTAGTGGGTTTACGGGGTTTGAGATGATTGGGGTTCAAGTACATCTATCGTGCTTAAGGCCATGCTTTCTGGGATAAACATCTCGGGCTTGGGTATATGGGTCGGGGGGTATATGCTGGGTTGTAGGTGGGTGGCAGTGTATGGCTGAGGTTGAGATGTGGATGAGGTACTTGGTCCTTGGGGTTTTGAGGTGGAACTATTGTCCGGTTGTCAATGAGATTCTGGATCTCATGACGAAGGCGGTAGCAACCATTGGTGCCATGGCCGCGCTGTTGATGATATACACAGTATTTGCTTGGGTTATGTTTGGTAGGAGTGGATTTGGCAAAGGTTGAGGATTAAGGGGTTTGAGATGCCCTCTTCCCTCAGGACTTTGAATGCACTGGTTAGGCTCATATGGAGGGGGGTGAAAAATCTACCCTGAGCTCGGGCTGGGCTAGCTATTTGTAGGCTGGCCTTGGCAAAAGGGTCGGCTATGGCAACTGTGTTGACTTTAGTAGGTTTGGAAACAGTGCTACACCACAGCATCGGTAATCTCGACTGGGAGTCTTACGGCAACCTTGGTGGACCCATCCTCGATGTCGTGAATAGGGCTAAAGCCCTGTGCCCTTTTGAATTGCTTCTCAAGGTTTACAATTTTCGCTGCAGTCGAACTGAATTCATTGACATCAGAGGGACGAAGCCTCTCAGTAGGCTGCACCAGGGGTGTGGAAACTCGAGCTTGAGTCAACCTTTCTTGGGGATCTGGACCCTGCAAATCTTCAGCTGGCAGAAGTGGGTCAAAGTTCGGCTGGGGTCCTGAAGCTGGATACGGAGCAGATGCCCCAGATGGGCATTGCGTTTCAATACTGGTCTCAGGTCTCGGCCTGCATGGCAGTTCCCTGATTGGTGCTGTTTCATGGCCACAAATTCTTTCAACCCTGTGCCATCACAGGTCTACTGATGATGTGACTGGTGACTGTCGGATCAGATGAACCAATGAGCCCTATCTGGCCCTTCTTTGCCTTGCCTCAGCGAAAGAACACTGGTTGCCCTTGAATTGAATCTCTGACCTAACAAAGTCTATCAGCACTAGTCCAATGTACCCGGGGGATTTCGGAGCCTTCTGAAGCTATGGTTCCAAGACTACCCTAGCAAAAGGGAAAACATGCAGCATCTCAGCCTAACTTCACCAAAACAGATACGAGTGTAGCAGGATGACTGTGCCCTCTACTGAATTCTGCCCCCAAAATTCTGCCTGTAAACTGTTACCCTCAGGTAAACTGATTCTCAAAATACTGAACTGGTGCCCGCGGGCCTGATGCCTAAACTTGCAAACTGATACATGCGTTCCTGTAGAGACGCACTCTAAAGCACATAACAAGCAAGTGAGAGCCAAAACACCCCTATGTTGGGGTAGGGTTTCCCTGTCCTATTTTGTCAGGAACTAGGGTTTCACTACGCACGCAGCGGTTTCAAACAACCTATAAACGGGTAAGCAACCTGTCCTAATTTGGAATGGTCACTACGGATCCGAATATGCACTAGGTCGAATGGTCAAAAGGGGTGCCCCGGTAAAACCGGGGTTTGTGTTCCCATGCTGTCAGAGCCCAGAGCCGATCAGCCTTATGGTCATGCCTTGACAAGACAAGCCTCCGGCAAATCGTTCGGGAATGGCATATGGCAAACACGGTGTCCTAGGCGCACCAATGCAAATGCAATGCAAAGAAACACACAAGTGTAGTCAAAACCAGATATCACGAGTTCGAGTCAAGTTCTCTAAATCCCCAGCAGAGTCGCCAGAAACTGTAACAAGCTGCGGGGGACCTCGCTACAGCGCTCGGACTCGATTTGTGTCACGGTTCTTAATCTTGAACCAAAGAGTCCAAATCCGGCAAATCGTTTTGGAAAACAGATTTTTGAAAGAAGTGCCAAACATGGACTGCTTTGCCAGATACAGAGTCGCCACCTAAATATTTTATTTTGGGGAAATTTAGGAAACCCTGACTCGGTGCCAAGGCCACGTGTCCGTCATCACCAAAGTTGCCTCGGCTCGGGAACTTGGGTACGATTGGGGAAGGTCACTTCGTGAGCACCCCCGCTCGCCCGGTCAAAGACCAGCCTCTACTAACCATGATATCTGTTTTTGAAAACATTGTATGCTCTTATTCCGATTATTAGCCTAGGTTACTATGTGATGCTCGCAGCAAACAAGTATAGACTGAGTCGCCTGAATTGGAACAAAACATTTCATGTTTGTTTGTTTGAAAATAGTTTGATGGTGCTACCCGCAGGTAGGCTAAGACGTGGATTTGCCACCCTCAGGTGGGCTTAGAAAACATGATTTTGCCACTATCTAGTGGGCTTAAAACAAACATTTGATGAATTGCTCCAATCCAAGTAACACAACCTCCACCCACAGGCATTCAAGGCAGTTATATCACATAAGCACATAGCCTCATGGTAAGCATGCTATTCATGGCAATCACTCACACGCATGCAAGGATGCTAAAGCATAAAACTCACCGAGTACTCCGAGCCAAAAACAGAAGCTCATTAGAAATCCATGCATGATCCTAATTATACAGAATTGCCTAATGCAACACATGCAAAGATGCAAACTATAGCAGGCTCGGCTATTCTAAACATGGCATATGGAATGCTACAACTAACACGTATTCAATTTGGAATTGAAATACAAATGCAGTTTGTATGATGCGCCGAGCCCGGTGCGTGCAAAACAGATGAATGATGCAAACATGTCATGTATGCTAATTAAAATATGCCCTATATCTAACCATTATAAGCGGGTAAATAAAAGGGAGAAAGAAGTGGGGTTGGAAGACATACATCACACTCACCCGCACTTATTACAGTTATGCCCTCGCGCAGAGGGTCCGAATAAATAATACAGTCCGAATAAAAGAATAATACAGTCCGAATAATATACATATTTCTAATTAATTAACAGATTAACTAAGAAAGCTGTAAACTGGCATGCAAGCCAGGGGGCTGCCTCACTTCCGTTGAATGATGTATGCTAGGCTGCCTTCTCGGAAATCCACTGGGATGCCCCGATTAGCCTCTGTTTGCAATATTCCTCGAAATGCGTGCCAGACTCCGAAAAGTTGCTGATTCTCTATTTTGCTGCAACAGAGAGCAGAAAAGGGGCACAGCAATGTATTTCATAAATATATGCATGCCTCGATCCTCGTGCCACCAATCACGCATATCGATGCATGATGGCCGAGGAGCCGATCTGCACAACTCAATATAGGGTGAATGCAGGTGAATGCTACAACAAAACCTAACTCCATCATGGGTAATACGGAGTGTCGGTGACTTGGGAATTGAGACCCGTTCCGTCACTCGGAGTACGAAACACGCCTCGTTTCTCGTGCCCGGGCTAACTCCTATCCCGAACACAATGCAATGTGCATGATGTGCATGAAATGCAGCTAATATGCAATCCTAGCATGCACAATGCTATGAAAATGAGATGCCTCGAAATGCACGCAAACCGAGGCGATGATCCCAAGGCATGAAATATGACAACTGGACTTAGACTAACACGAGTGGACCTCAGCCACACTCACATAAGAGGCCGTCGGATAAAAAAGAAGCGCCTCGAAATGCGTGCACACGGGCGCGCAAATCGAGGTGATGGCCCTAAGGCATGAAGTGACATGGAATATGATATACAATGAGACTAAAATGAGATGTCTCGAAATGCGTGCCCATGAGCACGCAAACCGAGAAAATGGCATACAGAATGTAAAATGGACTAAAATGACATACGAAATGCAAGATGGACTTATACCAACATGAGAGAGCCTCAGCTACACTCACACGGGAGGTCGATAGATGAAAATGAAGCGCCTCGAAATGCGTGCACACTGGCACGCAAACTGAGGCAATGACATACGCAATGCAATGAGATTAAAATGACATACAGAATGCGAAATGGACTTACACCAACACGAATGGACCTCAGCTACACTCACACGGGAGGCCGTCGGATAAAAATGAAGTGCCTCGAAATGCGTGCACACGGGCACGCAAACCGAGGCAATGGCCGTAAGGCATGAAATGGCATGGAAATGATATGCAATGCATGCAAATGAAATTTCAGCACTCACAAATGATGCAAAACAGTCCCGAAAGGTGGGGAAATGACACCAAATGCACGGGATGGTCCCAAAATGCGATATTAAGCACCCGAAATGGCCTACAGCCATACTAAACATGCGTAATTGGTACATGACATGCAAAACAGTAGCAAGGCAGCCCCAAAATAGCATTTTTCAGTCTAGAAACATGGCCAAACAGCAAGCATAGATAGGGTTGAGCAAGAATGCAAAAATGGCCCCGCAAGAGGGGTATTGAAGCAAGTGATACATGTGATGCCCAAATGGAAAAGTACCCTTCTACAACACTGATGAGGGACTAAAAATATGCACATTTACAGTAGATGACATCCCCAACTCAGTATGAAAACATGCTAAAAATGTCATGCAAGAATGAAGCCAACAAAGGCTAGAACATGAGGTATGCCGTACATTCATCAAACAGCCTTGGACCCTTACAAAACATGACAAGAAGCCCAAAATGGATATTTTCAGTACTGCTCATGGCCGAAAACAGAAGCTAGATAAGCTTAAAAAAGCATGCAAAAACGGGGGCCAAAGAGGGATAAAGACAAGCACAACATGGAGACCCCCAAAAAGGTTGATCCCTTCTACAATGTTGTAGAGGGACACAAAATAATCTTACTCACAGTTCATGACATGCTCCAAAACTTTACATATAGGCCAAACAAATCATGCAAATTTACGGTAAATTGGAGGAATTGTGAAGCAAGTGCATGATAGAGAGGCCAAACAGGTTGAGCCCTTCTTCAATGTTGAAGAGGGGCTCAAAATAGGCCCACTTACAGTTTACATTATGCTCGAAAACAGATCACTCATAGGCCAAAGAAATCATGCAAGATTAAGGCATACCAAGGGGTATTGAAACAAGTGCAAGATAGTGATCTCAAATAGGGTTGAACCCTTCAAAAACATGTAAAATGGCTCAAAATAATGCCCCTTTCAGTTAGGGTCGGAGCTCAAAACAACAAGACAATAGGCTAGAAGAATGGTGCAAAAAAAGAGCTACAAAAGGGGGAATGGCAACTTACCCTTGTAGACAAGTCTTGGCTGCCTTCTTGGACCAAATTTGTTGCCTCTTAGCTGCTGGAAATCAGCTCCAAGTGTTGGAATGGCGTGTGGGGGTCTTGTGCTAGGGGTTGATGTAGAAATGGTGCAAGAAAATGACTTTGGAGCTTGGAAATGGAGAGAAAATGGAAGGTGGAAGGTATAGAACTCTCCCAAAATGTGTCTAACAATGTCCAACCCCCATCCAAGAAGCCAAGCCTCTCCTTTATAGAGGAGAAGCATGAAAAATATCTCCAAGACCTCTCTAATCCTCCATACACGTGTATGGAGGATTGTCCAATTGGAAATCAGCTGGCACAGCTGGAATACACTGAGGGAGGGGAAAATGGCCGGCCAGCTCACAGGGGCAAAAAGGTCATTTCACAAAAGGGTGGCCGGCCAGCTAGTTTTTCTGGCCGGCCAGCTAGTTAAAAAAAGCTGTCGGGAAGAAGGCTGGCCGGTGGGTGCTAGGGAAGTCCAAATGTGGCCATTCAAGTGTCCAAATTGAAGCCCCAGAAGTTAGCTTTCCAATGGCGCAAACCTTGCATCAAAATTCCTCTTGTGGAAAAAGTTATGCCCGTTTCCGTGAAGCCGCGCATATTTCGGTTCAACCGGAGTGATGCCTTACTTCAATCAACCATATCTCCTCCGTCCGGAATTGAATTTAGGAGATTCTTGAGTGCAAAATAAAGCCCCGGGAGTAAGCTTTCCAACGATGGTGGCCTCATACTTTAATTCCTCTTGTGCAAAGAGTTACGCTCGTTTCGGTGAAGCCGCGCAGACTTTTCCTTCCCGGATCCACTTTTCAAAGAGGTTTCAAAATGGACAAAAGAATTACTGGCCGGCCATGTGTTTTTAGGATCCTCCCATGTGTGTACAACACAAATATGTGGTTTTGGCTCGAAGAAAATGGCCCTAGGGTGTTCAACATTAGCCCGGAAGTGAGAAAAACGGGCGCCGGGGGGCGCCGGAGGAGCATAACTGGTTGCTAAGACAATTGCTGGCCTCCCACCCTCCAGTGATCTTCCTTATGATAAAACAGAGGTACCTGCCAAAAATGAACAAAAACCGATGCAAAACGAATGCTCGGGGGCCAAAACATGCAGTTCGAGGTCTCGAAAATCGGCCGTTAAGCACCAAAAGTGGTGTTTGGCCACGAAGTGGGTATCTAAGACCCCAGTGTCCCTCTTTATGATAAAACAGAGGTACCTGCCAAAAATGAACAAAAACCGATGCAAAACGAATGCTCGGGGGCCAAAACACGCAGTTCGAGGTCCCGAAAGCCGGCCGTTAAGCACCGAAAGGGGTGTTTGGCCACGAAGTGGGTATCTAAGACCCCAGTGTCCCTCGTTAGGGAGTATATGAGATGCATGCCAAGAACCGGAGGAATCGGAGATGGTTGGGTGGTCCCGAACCGAGGCATACGGCCTGACGGCTCCGAAAACCGGGAACCGGGCTCCGAAATGGGCAAAATGGCCTACGGCCACGAAATGTAGCCCACGGCCACTGAGAGACGGTCTACGGGACCTCTCCCTCCCCTCAGGAAAGAAAATAGAGAAAACCGAGTCTGGTTCGCAAACCGAGGCAAGGCACAGAAGAGAGTTCGGAAGTCCGGAGGCAGGGCGCACGGCCGCGACTCTGAGACTTCTGAACGAGCACAATATGCAACATCACCGAGCGCCCAATCGGTGACGTCTGAGTCTTAAAGTCGGTCAAAAATGGGGTGTCTACAACCATGTAAAATTTTATAGAACAGCACAGATCTCACAAGAACATTATAGCACATTATATGGTGATCTCACCATCACAGATTATAAAACAATAATCTGTGATGGTTCAATTTTTATAAAATGATATTGCAATAATCTGTGATGGTTCAATTTTTATAGAACATTATAGCAATCAGCATTTTATATCATTATATAATAATATGTGCTGTTCTTTGTTCTTGTGAGATCACCATATAAAATTTTTCATATTATTGTTCTTGTGAAAGATCACCATCACAAGAACAAAGAACAGGACAGATCTCACAAGATCATAAATTTTTAATTGAAACATATACTATACAATGATTATCATGAAAAAACATAACCAATTTGTATTCTAAAGTCACGTTGAAAAACAGAGGAATCAGAGTGGATGTAGTTGCTGCACATTCAAAATCTAGGGTTTTTATGAAACTAGGATAAAATCAGTGAAAAGCTAGGGTTTAACGCACCATATGAATCAAACTCGAAAGAGAGAGAATTAAGGTATTAGATGGATCAAAAGATAGAAAACGAAACGAGAGAGGCAAAGGAGACTCACCAAAACCGTGAGCAGAGACCGAAGGGAGTGAGAGAGCCGTCAGTGAGCTGAGCAACTGAGAGGAGAGAAAATGAGAGTGAATAGGAAGAGAAACCCTACATAATAGGCTCATTTATATATATAGGTGCATAATAATAATTTTACGAAACACGAATCATACATTTCAATCAAATATTTTTATTTAGAAGTTAATTTCTAAAATAAATAATTTTAGGATAAATTATAAATACATCTTTTGAAATTTGCTTAAAATATAAATTGCCCCTATGGTTTGGAAAATTACATATATCTTTCTATTAAAATTTTTTATTTAACAGAATTAATTAAAAAAGTAAAATTTCTAACTATTCACTTATACAATAATAACATTATCTAAATTATTAATTGAAATAAAATTTTAATATTATTAAAAATTGTTAATTAACTTGATGATTTAATAATAAATGACCTATTTGTTATGAAATTAGAAAACTTAGAGGACATAATATAATTTCTAGAACCAAATAATCTTAAAATATTTAAAATCAAGTTTTTTTTTTGGGGGTTCAATTTTATATGGGTGAAAAAGTGACAGAGAGAGATATCTATGGTTCAATTTTATTTTTTTATTGATTTTAAGCATTTGGTGACGAAATTTGGTTTTCCTCTCTAAAAATAATACATTTGGAGACGAAATTATTTCCTCTCTAAAATTTTTTACAATGGTGACGAAAAATTTCGTCTCCAAAACGGCACCAAATCTTCCGCCAAATTTTCCAAGCGTGGGAAATTGTTTTGTGACGAAAAATAAAATTTAGAGACGAATAAAATTTTCGTCACCTATTATTTTATTTGATTTTAAGCATTTGGTGACGAAATTTGGTTTTCGTCTCTAAAAATAGTACAATTGGAGACGAAGTCTTATTTTCATCACTAAAACATGCATATTTGGAGACGAAATATTTTTTCGTCACGCGTTTTTGTCACCATAGACCTTTTTTGTTGTAGTGTTAAGCTCAATGTAAATGCTGTTGTACCTAATTTGGCTATTAATAATAAGAACTAGGGGTGTTCACGGATCGGTTTTGTGCGGTTTGCGGTTTAATTTTGACCCGCCCGCATCTATGTGGTTTGGAAAACAGTCAACCCGCAACCGCTCGCAGTGCGGTTTGCGGTTGTGCGGGTAGAGTTTGTAGATGTGCGGGCGGTTTGCGGTTTACACTTTTTCTTTAAAAAATAATTTTTGAGTTTTTTTTTTCCCATCGAATTTAGGCATCAGATTCATTTTATATATTTGTGATTATTTGACAACAATTTTCTGATGAGTTTACAAATAAAAATTGAATATCAATGCATTAAATGAAAGTACCCAAAACAAAGAGACCCTACACTAGTATTTTTGCCATGAGAAAAATGTATATCAATACATTAAAGGTTGTACTCAATTAGAATTGTCAGTTCAGTAATCAATAATCAAATTAGAAGTTCCATCGACCATCAGAAGGAAAATTTTATTAGGAAAACGTGGATGAGTCACCAATGAAAATCATATAAAAAACCAAGTTTAGGACTTGATAATTCTACGGCATTAAGAAAGTTGAGAAATACTTAAAAATAAAGATCCTAGTGTCATAGAGAACATAATGGTGCTCTTGTTAAAGTTACATAGTTGGTATATAAATAATAATAATAATAATAATTAAAGTGCGGGCGGTTTTTGCGGGTTGCGGGTTTAACCCGCGACCCGCCCGCAACCCGCAAATTTGTCATATTTCAAACCGCATCCGCCCGCATTATGTTTGCGAAACCGCCCATTTATATGCGAGTTGGGCGGTTTGAGAGGTTCGGATAAACCGTTGCCCACCCCTAATAAGAACATCTTCTGTTTATATTGCTGAGTCTTTTTTATTTATTTATTTATTTTTTATGGTATGGTAGATTAGGACATGTAAATTTTAATTCTTTGCATAGACTTGTTACTTTAGAATGTTTACCAAACTTAGAGTTTGATCCTAATCATAAATGTGAGATTTGTGTTGAGGCAAAACTCACTAAGGTATCATTTAATAAAGTAGAAAGAAGTACTGAACCTCTAAGTTTAATTCACACAGATATCTGTGATTTAAAATTTGTTCAAACTAGAGGAGGTAAGAAGTACTTTACTACTTTTATTGATGATTGCACTCGATATTTTTATGTTTATTTATTGAGAAGTAAAGATGAAGCCTTAGAAGTTTTTAAGAAATATAAACTTGAGGTTGAAAATCAACTTGGCAAAACTATTAAAATAGTAAGGAATGACAGAGGTGGTGAGTATGATGCACTATTTGAGGAATTTTGTTCTGAACATGGTATTATTCACCAAACCATTGCACCCTATTCTCCTCAGTCAAATGGAGTTGCTGAGAGAAAAAATCGAACTCTTAAAGAGATGATAAATGCCATGTTGATTAGTTCAGGGTTACCTCAGAACTCGTAGGGGGAGGTGATTTTGTCTACTAACTTTATCCTTAATTGGGTACCCTATAAGAAAATTAATCAAAACGCCTTATGAATTGTGGAAAGGTCGACAACCTATCTACGATTACCTCAAAGTGTGGGGGTGTTTGGCCAAGTTGGCAGTCCCTAGTCCCAAAACGAATAAGATAGGACCAAAAACCGTTAATTGTGTGTTCATTAGTTATGCAAATAATAGTAGTGCATACAGATTTTTAGTTCATAGATCTGAAAATCCTGATATGCACGTAAACACTATTATTGAGTCAAGGAATGCGTTATTTTTTGAACGCATTTTTCCTTGCAAGAAGATTGGAGAGAAAAGTTCAAATAGAAGAACTTTTGATACTGCTATGGGTAGCAGTGAAGACCACAATGATAATGAAGTAGATAAACCTAGACATAGCAAGAGGGCTAGGATCTGTAAATCACTTGGTCCAGATTATCTAACATATCTGTTAGAAAATGAGCCTCAAAACTTCAAGGAAGCAATGTCAAGTCCTGAAGCTCCATTGTGGAAAGAGGCTGTGAATAGTGAAATTGAATCAATATTACAAAATCATACTTGGGAACTAGTGGATCTTCCACCAGGGTGTAAACCTCTTGGATATAAGTGGACTAGGGTATGCCTGTGCCTGAAGGCACGGTGAAAATATTATTGGAATGAAAATGTAATTGGAATGATTTTATGATTTTAAGCAAACAATAAAATATAAGTCCCACAACACAAACATATAATAAAAATCAAACGAAATACGCCAGTCAGTGCTCTGCAATAGAAAAAAATAAACAATAAATTAAGCACACCAGTCAATGCTCAGCAATATAAAGAAAATGCCAAATAATAAATTAAGCACATCAACTAATATTCTATAATACAAAAAAAGGACAAATAACAAATGAAGCAGGCCAATCAATGCTCTACAATAGAAAAAAAATGACAAATTAAACACACCAATCGTACGTTGCAATTCAAAAAAAAAAATATAAAAAATTGTGCAATAAACAATTATTTTAAAAGATTAATACGTACACAATCCAATCCTATATTAAAAGCAACACCCTTCCTGATAAAAATATATATGGAAGCAAAAAATCAAATTCAACCGAAAAAAAATATGAAGTTTTCTTTAAGCTAATTCAAGAGCATATTAGGAGGAAAAAAGAAAAAAGAAAAAAAGACTATAGTACCAAGTGAATAATTCAAATGAATATTATATAACATACATCTAAATCGATATGAAAGGCTTTACAAAACTAAAATTTACATCGATATGAAACTTTACAAAATCTAGATCGTAGCTAGCATATGTACGCTTTTCACAAAAATAAATATGATTTTCAAACTTGTTCTTTCTTAGAATTCCTAAGAGCGCCTCATCACTTTCAAAAAAGTATTTGTTTCAACTTCTATATATCCCCAATGAGAAACATGCACGACAATCTAGTAATTTATGAAAATAAAAAAGTTAGTTTATTAGTAGAAGAAAATCTATATAAATATCAAAACACTTTTAAATTGAAATTATCTTGTTACATCCCCATCAAAGCAATCTAATTGTATTTATCTTTTTGAGGTCCATATATTTTTTAACCCAATCCTACAAAAGTCAACATATATAGCAAAAAAAATTTAAAATAATAATTTGTAATCAATAGAAGCAAATTTGTCAATAAATAAATTGTACCTTTTGACAAAAGTGATTTGATCCACAAGTAACACTATAACAAATTTCAGGATAAACAATATTTGTAGTAGAATCTAGCTCATTGTTGGGAAGGAAGACACTTGTACGATCAAAAGATGTGCATCTAGATAGGGCCACGTACAGTTGTTCATGACTAAACACTGGTGTGCGCAATAAAAATATATATATTTAGAAAGTTTAAAAAATACAGCATTTAAAAAAACATTCTATATAATTAAATTGGGCCTACCTCTCGAACCCGGATGACATTAAGGTCATACTCATCACGAATGACAACATTAGCATTTCTTTCTTCAAGAAATTGAACCTATAAATACAAAAGAATTAGAGGTAAAAAAAATTAAAAAATGTATGCATGTAAGAAAATGAGTAAAAGGAGTCGATATTACAGTTTCACATAGGTCCACATCCATCTGTAAAATATAAGAAAAGAGCATTTTGTTATAAGGAAATTAGATAAAAAAAAAATAATGAAAAGAAAAGAAAATTGACTTAGACTTATAAGAAAGGTGTATTTTTTTTTTTTCAAATAAATTAAAAATAAAACAACTTACGTGACCAAAAATAGTAATGTTGTCCATAATTAGAAGTTAAAGGTCAAAAGTGTCTCAACCTGAAAGTGTCTAGTTATGTAAATTTGAAAAAGATAACTGTAAGAAGGCAAAATGAGATTTAATAATTGCCATAAAAAAAATTAATCGACACAAAATTAACAACCTCCTAACATACTTATAACATACAACCTACTTTAGAGTTTGTATCAATTTTTGATTTTTTGATAAAGACACTAAAAAAATATAAAGAAATATTATTCTTCTTAAACAACTTATAACAATTTTAGTAGCAAATCGGATAATAAAATATAAAAATTAATTTCAAAGAGAGGGTTACAATAAAGATGAGAAGAGCAGGTACATAAACAAAATACAAGGGAAGAATAAGAGGTATGTAAAGTACAAAATAAAAAGTATGCTCGTGCGTAATGACACGATGTGAATAATATTGAGATCAAAATGTAATTGAATACAAATGTAATTTATTGAAAAACATACAAAAACCTTAAGACATTGAGAAATATAAAGAAATATTGTTTTTAAAACCCACACTCTGCAATTTTGTTGGTACCACACACTCTACAAAGCTCAATTAAAGATAACAACCCCTAAGCACGGGTATATATATTTGTTTCATTATTCATTCGTTACCAAATAATACCAACCATTTAAAAATTAAAATTAAAAATAAACAATGCACACCAACCAGTGCTTTGCAATACCAAAAAATTATTAAACACCAAATGAAGCACACCAGCCAGTGCTCTGCAATCCAGAAAAATAGAATTCAAAATATATATAACAAACAATGCACACCAGCCATGGCTCTACAATACCAAAAAACTAAATTTAAAATAAATAGTAAACAATGCACACCAGCCAGTGCTAAGCAATCTAAAAAAAATAAAAATAAAAATTAAATTGACTTCAAGCAAGTGACTCCATCCTATTGTGAAGAAATAACAAATAAATAAATAACAACGAACAAAGTAGAGATAACAAATATCACATGAAATAGAATGAACAAAGTAGAGATTAAAATCCCTCAACAATGGTGTATTAGTAGAAATTATCCTAGCTTAGTGTCCTCGGTTGATCTCACTCCACTTGTCTGCAAAATTGAACTGTTGTAATGGTGTATTGATAGTGGACAAACACTATCACACAAGGGTTTCTCTTTTTAATAGACAATGGCATTGTCAAATGAGAAAAAATAACAACGAAAATGAATAAGCTTAACAAATGTATCAATTGGAAAGCCGATCAGCATGGGTTCATTACCGCAATGGGTCTTCTCAATTATAGCAATTAATGTTTTCCCTTCAGGAAAACCAACTAAAATTTGAGTGTGAGAGTTTCAAATTCAATTTTGAATATCTCAACTTCTTAACATTCTCCGAGATTAAGAAATAGGAAAAAAAATAATAAAAAAAAGGTAGCCCTTCACATAAAAACAGGAGGGAAAAAAAAAAGAAAAAAAGAAAAGAAAAGATATCTTGTAATCACAGGAGCAAAAGAATATCTTGTAATCCCATACATACTAAAGAGGGAAATGAGCTGAAGTCTCAAGTATAAACTAAATATTTAAAGGAAAAATTTTTATTGAAGGGAAGGGCCAAAAAAAAACTCTTAGCTTTCATTCATTTTTTATTCAATGGTGTTTTTAGTCATATGCAATTGATAAAATCCATAGTCCAGTTGTCCAAACACCTAAAAATCCAAACACAGCTTCTATTAAATATGTTCTAATTTAATATGACCTGATGACCAATTTGCACAAATCAGGCGCCTTGTTTTATGATTTAGAGCAGTCCTATATTGCATCCAAACAATAACCAATCAAAGCACTAACCAAAAAAGAGTTGACACTCAATAAAATCCAAACAAACTATTGGCGACAAAAGCTAAGAGGCAACGCAAACTATTTACGCATGGGAATGCTAAATTCTTGAATAGTAAGGATAACAAACTGTGTATAATACAAATCTATTATGTTTTCCTTTGTATAAAAACATTCACATGTAAATTTTTTTACTATACAATTTCTTTTTGATATAGCTTGTGAGGTAAGAGGTTTCATCCTAGGTCCAACCATTGATTTTCATTTCAATGACACATTAAGATAGTCAAAACAATTTAAGGATATTTTAGAACAGTTGTCTCGTGTCTCAACGGCACAACCACGTGTTATTGCATGGTTTAGTAGAGAAGGTAGAACCCATGATTTTTTTGTTAGGTGATAAGGGACGACAGAAGGCATGATGATTTGTGATTGGTTTATGATGTGTCACATGGTATCCCAAATAGAAAGGACCATTTTTTGATATTTTATGGACCTCTGCTTATAATTTAAAAAAAAGAAAGAAAGAAAAGACGATTGATATAAAACATTATAACAAATTTTGCTAAAAGCTTAATTATAGTACACTTACAATCTTATGTTAATCAATATTAGATAAATGTAAAAAAAAATAATAATGTCATCAAAGTTTAAATCAAAATAAAAATTTTATCCTTCAAAGTTTATTTTAGTACTTTTAAACAATAAATACAAAATTAATTGACCAAATTGCACTTTCCAGAACCAGTTAAAACCCACCACCCCAATAGCCACCACTACCAATTTCTATCTCTCACATGCATTTTTTCAAACACCTTATATGCATTGGCTGGCATATTTCGTCTGATTTTTATTATATGTTTCTGTGTTGTGGGACTTACATTTTATTGTTTGTTTAAAATCATAAAATCATTCCAATTACATTTTCATTCCAATAATATTTTCATCGTGCCTTCAAGCACGGGCATACCCTAATAATAACTGATCAAAAGAACATATTACACAGTGTAACTCTCAACCATTTCATCAAACACAGTTTCTCTCAAAATCAATCATAAAACAACAAAGGAAAAAAGGTGAAAGGATAATTGTCAAGTGAGGTATGTGTAATTTGCCCATACAATTTTATTTTCTTTGACTTGGTTTGTGTCATTGGAATTAAAGAAGGAAATGAGGATTGGTAAGTGATCACTGTCAGCTGTCATGGTTGATAAGGTTGGTCCAATTTCTTTATTTCTAAAAATTATTTGGCTATTTGTAATATTTGTATTATACACAAGAAAAACATAATAGATTCCTAAACATGTATCAATCTCAAAGCGTAACTCTTCAATTCCATGTCCAAACACCTAAAAATCCAACCATTGATAAGGGACAACATGATTTTTTTAAACTTACAATCTTATGTTAATCAATATTAGATAAATGCAAAAAAATTAATAATGTCGTCAAAGTTTAAATAAAAATAAAAATTTTATCCTTTAAAGTTTATTTTAGTACTTTTAAACAATAAATAAAAAATTAATTGACCAAATTACACCTTCCAGAACCAATTAAAACCCACCACCCCAATAGCCACCACTACCAATTTCTATCTCTCACATGCATTTTTTCAAACACCTTATATGCATTGTTAATATACCATTCAATCCAGATCTAAATATGAAACAAATGATTGGGACCTGAGAGATTTGCTGTTTATAGAGCTACCAAATCAAATGAAACATGGTTACTTACTTGAGCATAATTGTCAAGTGAGGTATGTGTAATTTGCCCATATAATTTTATTTTCTTTCTTTTGAGATTGTTTTCTTTGACTTGGTTTGTGTCATTGGAGTTAAAGAAGGAAAGGAGTGTTGGTAAGTGATCACTGTCAACTGTCATGGTTGATAAGGTTGGTCCAATTTCTTTATTTCTAAAAATTATTTGGCTATTTGTAATATTTGTATTATACGCAAGAAAAACATAATAGATTCCTAAACATGTATCAATCTCAAAGCGTAACTCTTCAATTCCATGTCCAAACACCTAAAAATCCAAACATTGATAAGGGACAACATGATTTTTTTAAACTTACAATCTTATGTTAATCAATATTAGTTAAATGCAAAAAAATTAATAATGTCGTCAAAGTTTAAATAAAAATAAAAATTTTATCCTTTAAAGTTTATTTTAGTACTTTTAAACAATAAATAAAAAATTAATTGACCAAATTACACCTTCCAGAACCAATTAAAACCCACCACCCCAATAGCCACCACTACCAATTTCTATCTCTCACGTGCATTTTTTCAAACACCTTATATGCATTGTTAATATACCATTCAATCCAGATCTAAATATGAAACAAATGATTAGGACCTGAGAGATTTGCTGTTTATAGAGCTACCAAATCAAATGAAACATGGTTACTTACTTGAGCATCTCCGCAAAGCTCATAGCCTCGTCAATTCCAGGAATTGCATTAGCTAGATTGGACAAAAAACCATCCATTCCATCTGTGCCAAGAGCCTCTTCATTCTCCATGGATGGATCTACCTCCTATAGGAACCAAACAAACTATAAAAAATTAGGTTACATGACATCAAACCAGAGTATCAAAATTCATAAGATCAAGTCGAATCAAAGTCTAGATAACTGGATAATTATCAGGTATTTGATGAAGCATCACATGGCCAAGAATCATAACAACCCTGTGATCCAATCTTCTCTTAAATAGAAATTAGAAGCTCAGATACAACTTTAGGTAAGGAATAAATCCAGCGAATGTCATGTAAACTTAATTCATAAACAGAGTAAACAATGGTAGAATTCCACAAACTTTTTTTTTTTTATATTTTATAATCAGGTATCCCAGTAAACCTAATTCAAAAACATTAAATTTCAGTTTAAATAAAAAAATCTTAACTCCTACAAAATTTTTCACATCTGACCATTTCATATGATTCCACTTTTGATTTTCTTATTTCCAGCTCATTTCTTCGAAACAAATGAAAAAAATTACAAAAAAACTGTAAACATGATAAGAGACCTATGTGCTTACAGGAATTATACCATCTGCAATTCTGAGCCTGTAATGTTCTTGAGCAGTTATCTTCAGTTTTTCAGCAGCCTTACAAATTTACACCCAACATTGATCAACAAAGATGATTCTATATTTCTGGAAACTAAAATTATCAGATTTATCACATACCTTAGGAGCTGCTTGGGAAGACTTCCACAATATTGCAGCACATGCTTCGGGACTGGTACAGGATAAGAACATTGAGAAAGAAATCTAATAAAAATCAAGGAATAGAGTAACACGCAACACGGTTTAGAGCTGCAAGGAAGATAATCATTGGTGACCACGAAGCCTACACTTTTCATTTTTATTACATTCACGGAGGAGAAAGGGGGATGAGATTGCTGAAGGTGAATAAATTACAGCCCTTTGAACAGTACATTTGGTTAGAGTAAAGAATGGTTGAACTCCATAACTTTTTATTATTTATAAACAGAGTAAAGAATGGTTAGACAATGCATTTAGATCTACCAATTTCTAGTTTGCTCTCTTGCTGGAAATATACCATGATGGGTCAAATATACCAAATTCTTCCTTTAGATTCTTCATTTTGCAGTGGCTGCCATTGTTGATGAAGATTGGGATGGCGGAGAGAGAGAGAGAGAGGGAGGAAGAGAAACAAAGGTAATAGGGGGTTCGGGGTTGTGTCTTCGGCAATTGTTGGGCTCCGATAGGAATTGAAGAAGAACATGGGAATGGCCTCTGATGGAGAGAGAGAGAGAGAGAGGGGGTGTCTGTTCAAATTTTGAAATTTGGAAGAGAGACAGATTTTGAGATGAGAGGAGTAGGTGTGGGAGATACATTTTGAGATATTTGGAACTTATATTTTGCACCATTAGATTTTGATGTAATTGATCTAAACCATTAAAATGTCTAAATAGGACAAATGAGAGTAAGACATTTTCAGTCATTGGATTGAATCAATCTAATGGTCCATATGTTGACACATATACATTTTGAGCTCTTGAATTCAAACCAAGCCTTCCATTGTTATATAGATATTCAGGAGAAAAATGAAAACAGATGATTCAATAGATAAATACAAGGCTAAGCTTGTTGTTAAGGGATACAGGCAGAAGAAATGCTTTGATTATTTTGACACCTATTCACCAGTGACAAGAATAATATCCATTCGCATGTTGATTGCAATTGCAACTTTGTATAATCTAGAAATACATCAAATGGATGTTAAAATAGCTTTTTTGAATAGCGAGTTAGATGAGGAAATCTATATGGAACAACCGGAAGGGTTTCAAGTTCCCGGCCAAGAGAAAAAGGTTTGTAAACTTGTCAAATCCGTTTATGGATTAAAACAAGCTCTGAAACAATGGCATGAAAAATTTGATCACGCTATGCTTTCAAATGGTTTTAAGATAAAAGAATGTGACAAATGTGTATATGTTAAAGCACAGACAAATGCTATATCATAATTTGTCTTTACGTAGATGACATGCTCATTATTGGAAGCAATAATGACATGATTAAATCCACAAAGAAAATGTTGAACAAAAAGTTTGACATGAAAGCTCTAGGAGTAGCAGATGTAATTCTAGGAATAAAAATTACTAGAACATCTTAAGGATATGCTTTATCTTAGTCTTACTATGTTGAGAAGATTCTGGAGAAATTTGAAAAACATGTCGACCGACTTGCTAAAACATCTATTAACATTAGTTTGCATTTGCCAAAAAATACAGGTGCATGCATATCACAATTAGAGTACTCTCGGATAATCGGAAGCTTGATGTACTTAATGAATTGCACTAGGCCAGATATAGCCTATGTTGTAAGCAAATTGAGTAGGTACACAAGTAATCCAGGGTTCGATCATTGAAAAACGATAATCAGGATACTTAGGTATCTAAGATATACCCAGAAAAATGGCTTACATTATACTAAATATCCAGCAGTACTCGAGGGGTACAACGATGCAAATTGGATATCGGATACTAAAGACTCAAAATCCACTAGTGGATACGTCTTTTCCCTGGGAGGTGCTGCAGTCTCTTGGAAATCCTCCAAACAGACATGCATAGCAAGATCGACAATGGAATCTGAGTTTATCGCATTAGATAAAACAGGAGAAAAAACTGAATGGCTTCGTAATTTCTTAGAAGATATTCCAATGTGGTCTAAACCTGTGCCAGCTATATGCATTCACTGTGATAGTGAAGCAGCAATAGGACGGCACAAAATCATATGTATAACGGTAAGTCTCGAAAGATTCGTCGAAGACATAATACCGTTAGGCATTTGCTCTCACATGGAATAATTTTCATAGAAAATGTAAAGTCAAGGGAGAACATTATGGATTCATTAACTAAAGGGCTAGCCAGAGAGCAAGTGTACCATTTATCGAGGGGAATGTGATTAAAACCTATTACTTAAAAGTCGCCATAATGGCAACCCAACCAAGTTGATTAGAGATCCCAAGATCTAGGTTTAAAGGGACAACCGAATTATGGATGACTTCACGTATCACTAAAGAGGTTTACTTTCACCCATTTCTATGATAAGAAGAGTGATACCTACAGTGTTAGTAGAATAAGCTTTGCTTTTAATGATTCTTATAGCTTGGACATCCAAGTGGGGTATAGCAAGATACTCTTAATGAGAACTCATTATATGAGTGTGAACTGGGCCGGTTCTGTAAGAATTGAGAAGGCTAAATTCTCTAGAGCACTCATGAATTACCAAGCGTTGTTCAAGGCCAAAATGAACACAACTGTAAGAACCAAACTGTGTCTGCAGATACACTATGTGTAGTCTATTGTCTTAACTTACACAAACAACTGAACAGTTCAAGGCATCACGTCCACTAGTTAGCCAGTAAGTCCGATAGGCTTTCACTAGAGGAGGTTCAAAGCCAAAAGCTACCTATCTCGATGTGGTGTATCTTCTTAATGTACTCTTTCTTTGTTTGCATCTTGCTGCATGTTCGTTATCGTGAATTCCATTTATGTGGGGGATTGTTGGAAAATGGTTTTGAAAATCCTTATTTTTTGCTAACTTTGAGCATTAATTAAGGTGGGACCCAAGTGTTATTTTTAATGTTTCTAATTGGGTTCATGTTTAATATAGCGTAGTGAATAAAACCGTGTATTTGGTTGTTCAAAACCATTTTCGGATGAATGAGAATTCAACGCGCATTTTCGGATTTGTGGCAATACAAATTACCATGGTAATTTGTACCACGACAAAAGGTAATCTATATACCATGGCAATAAATAATTGCTTGATGTCAAAATTATTTTGTACCCGATGAAAAGTTATATGTACGATTCACCCAAATTCACACAAAAAGCAGAGGACGACAAAAAAAGGAAATTATTCAAAAGTGTAAATTATCCTCCGTACACAAAAATGGAAGATCCACATGTCCATGCCAAATGCCATCTATAAAACAAAAATTACACTTATTAGTTCCATATAGCATTTGAATTTCACAGTTTTGGTGTAATAGACTCTTGTCCGTATTATAGAAGCTTTAGCATAAAAGAAGCATTTCCTACGAAATAATCTTGCACATAAAAGACTTTGAATAATAATAATAATAATAATAATAATAATAATAATAATAATGATGATGATGATAATAATAGCATTTTAATAAGCACTCCATAAATTTCCTGTGGTTGGACTAACATCATAACATTCCTGTCAAAAGCTTGTCAAATATCTATTAATGTCAGTTGAAGTAACTTACTATTTTGCTCTATGGCACAAATCCATAACCAATGTGGCAAATACTTGTTCACATGACATCCAAAATGCTCTGTACTATGAATAATGGGGTTGTGGCCGTTATTTTGAAGGTGCTTATTTAGAGTTGCTGATTAAAAAAAAAAGACAGAGAGAATATGTTTCGTAATGGTTGATGCCTTATGTTCAAATAGGGACATGCATGGCATTGACACTTTTATTTGAGGAAGTTTGAAAATTGTTGTAGTTCAATGTTCGTATGGGTGTGCCTTACTTAACAAATAAGCTAAGAAGCACCCATGACGTCCATAGATTGGTTTGGGGGCTGTTTTGCATTTTCACCATCTCGAACGGCCTTTTTTGACTAAGTTTAAGGCGTTTTTCACTCCAACTCCCAACCTACATGTGCTAATTAAATTCCTTCTGTCCCTATGTAGACCGCCCGAACTTTCTCCGTGCGCCCCCCTTTCGGAGAAGGCGCGGATTTGGGTTCTAGCTATTATAGTTCGGACTCCTGTTACGGTTCTGAATCTAATCTCACAAAGTGCAATGTAAGACTGATAAATCACCAAAAAGTCCAAATCCGGCAATTGGTTTTTAAAAATCAATTTTGAATCAAAAGTGCCAAATATGGATTGCTTTGCCAGATTTCAGAGTCACCACCTAAATATTTTATTTTTGGGAAATTTAGGAAACCCTGACTCGTGCCTAAGGCTACGTGTCCGTCATCACCAAAGTTGCCTTGGCTCGGGAACTTAGGTACGAGAGGGGAAAGTCTTGAAATGAGCATCCCCGCTCACCCGATTAAAGGATCGGCCTTTACTAAACATGATATGTTCTTTTTATAAACACATGTGTTCTTATTCCGGTTATTTAGCTAACTTACTACGTGATGCGCACAGCATACAAGTATAGACTAGATCGCCTAAATTAGAACAAAATAATTCAATGTTTGTTTTCGAAAAAGGTTTAAATTTGCCACCCTCAAGTGGGCTTAGAAATGCGGATTTGCCACCAAACAAGGTGGGCTTAAAACATGATGATTTGTCACTCCAAGTGGGCTTAAAACTCACATTTTGATGAATTGTTCCAATTCAAGTAATGAAGCCTTCATCCACAAGCATTCATGCAGTTATAGCAATTAAGCAAATAGCCTCATGGCAAGCATGCTATCATGGTAGTCACTTATACACATGCAAGGATGCTAAAGCGAAAACACTTACAGTGTACTCCGAGCCAAAACAGAAAACTAGTTAGAAATCAATGCATGATCCTAGCTATGTTAAGATGCCTAATGCAACACATGCAAAATGCAACTAAGTAGGCTCGGCTACCTAATCATGACATATGAATGCGACATTTGATAACATGCTTTAAAACACGTATTCAAGTAAGTATTGAAATACAATGCCGTTTGAATGATACGCCGAGCCCGGTGTATGCAATACAAATGAATGATGCACGCATGCAAAGCATAAGGATGCTAATCAAAACATGTCCCTAAAACTAACCATCAAAAGCTGATAAGTAAAAGGGAGAGAGACGTGGGGTTGGAAGACATTCACACACACACGCATGCTTATTACAATAATACGCCCTCTCACAGGAGGGTTCGAATAAACAAGCTAAGCTAATCTAAGCTAAGCTACTTATTACAAACCAACTAATTAACTAACTTAGCTAATTAATTATTACAGCACAATTGAAATTGAATAACTAGCTAATCTAAGCTAATTAAAGCAATTAAATTAATTAACTATCTAAGCTAATTAATTACAACATGTTGAAATAGTTAGAAGCAACTAACTAATAAAGCAATAAAAAAAAAGATGGCATCGTGGGCGAGGGAGACATGCATGCTCGGTTGGCGTCTGCTCGGAAATCCATTGCCTTGCCTTCAACTGCCTCTGTTTGCACTTGCCTTGGTCTTTGAAAATTGTGCCAACCTCCAGACTGCCCTTACTTTAACACAGAGATCTGCTGGTGAGCTGCCAGCCAGAGAAAGTGGCTGCCAGCCACTAAAACTAGCCGGTCGGCTAGTTAAACTGGCTGGTTGGCTAGTTGCTTCTGCAGGCTGCTGGTTTTGCTGTAACAGAGAACAATAGAGGGACAACAATGTATTTCTAAGACAATGTATGCACTACCACACTCCTTATCATGTCTCAAGCTCAAAGGAGCGTAGCGCTCGGCTCTCAAGCCACCAACCAAGCACCTTAATGCATGATGGCCGAGGACCAAGCTTACACCATGTTGATGAATGCACAAACAATACACAAAGAGCCTCCACCCCATCATGCATGGTCAAGGGTGTTGG
>JAPPVO010003307.1:0-13010 GCA_030407325.1 Camellia japonica | reverse complement strand
AATCAATTGCTTTGCATGTAGTTTGCATTGTGTCAATTGCATTGCATTTTAGTTTGCATTGTTTATACATTGTTTTGTATATATTGCATATCATTTTGCATTCATTTTTGCATTGTCATACATGTTGCTAATAACATCGTACCTGTTAAGTTGTTTTCTTTGCAGGCACGATATTGTATGTACGGTTCATTTGTGGCTGGTAGAACCAGACGAACCGGATAGGTATTGTATCCTCCACGTGAGACGTATCGAGAATTGCATAATTCTCTTACACCCTTTCTGCATTGTAGTGTAGTTTGGTGTATGCTTGCTTAGAACCGTTGCATGTGTGTTTCGTTACAGCTTTCTTTGCATGATCATAAGTTATGCTCGGCTTTGTGCATTGTCTTGCATTTTTGCCCCTGCCTTCGGGCGCATATCTTCTTTGTCTTGCATGTTTGTCTAAGTCTTCGGCCTTGTCAAAAATGGGTCGTCTCTGGGCTTTGACATTCACTCCCGTCATTGTTATGACTTTCGAGTTCTGCCAAAGAAGGGCAACTGTAGACACCCCATTTTTGACCGTCCTCAAGACTTGGACTTCACCGCTTGAACACTCGGTGATCATCCATGTTTGTGTTCGTCTTGAGTTCCCGGAGGTCTTGGCTACGCGCCTTGCCTCAGGATCTCTCGACTCGACTGTTTTGTGTCTGGTTTTGCACCAAACACTTGTGTTTTGCCTTTGAGAGGCAGGGTAGGGCTTGTAGACCATCCCCACCCATCGCTGGCCAGGGCTTGAGGCCACCGGCTGTGTTTTGTGGCCATCGGCCAAATGTTTGGCCGGCCAGCACTATAGATGGCCGGCCGGCTGTCTTTTTTTGGTCAATTGCATCTTTGGCCGGCCGACTACTGTGCATCTGCTTTTGCAGATATTTTCTCACAGCTGGCATGCATTTGGCTCCCCTCCATACATGTATGGAGGGATCTCTCTCTTTAGAAGCTTGTCTTGTAAGCTTTACAAGACAAAAAGTTCTATAAAGAGAGGTCTTCTCTCTTGTTTGAGGGGTTAGACATTTTAGACAGCCATTTTTAGGGTTTGAGTTCTAGGGTTAGGGTTTGGTCCATATCTTATCTCTATCTCTCTCTCTTGTGTGTGTTTTGTCTTATTTTTGCTCACAAACACCCACCATCACACCATCTCTTGGAGCTGAGGCCCTTGAGGGTTGTTTTGGAGTTTTGGAGCTGGTTTCAACCTAAAGAAGCTGCTGGAGCTCCATTGTTGAAGAGGGTCTTCAAGGGTAAGAAGCTTGTCCCTTTATTCCCCATTTTTGTAAAGCTTTTCTGCCTATCTTGCAATTGTTTTTTGGCTTTGCATATAACACATAAAAGTTCTATTTTTAAGGCCTCTAAATAGTTTCTTAAGAGTGTTTTGTGGTTTGAGGTTGTTTGACCCCTCTTAAGCCTTGTTTGGCCCTTGTTTTGTGCTATTTTGTGTGAGCTCCGGGACCATAGTGTTTGGACCTCCTCACCACTGAAATCTTGAGGGATTTCAGAGGTGAGGATGGTGCCTTGAGGTCCTAGGAAGGAGAGGGTCACCCCCTCTCCTTGATGTCCTTGAAAAGGACCATTTTTGCCTCTTGAGGGAGCACCATGTTTAAGTGTGTGTTGGCCATGCCTTAGCTGATTTTTGTGTTTATAATGTCATAATATAGCATTGTTGTATGTTGGTTTTAGTACACCATGCTTGCTTAGCATACATGCCTTGTAATGCCATTTTGTTGCCTTAACATGCATCTAGGTTTTAACCCTTATTCAAGCATGTATTAGGCCTAGCTTGTGAAGCTTTTGTACTTGTTTTGCCATGTTTAAGCTCTGTCCTTGGCTATTTTGGTCGACCAAGGCTCCCATTGTACAGTTCTTTTGCATTTTGGCTTGTTAGCCTTAAGTTTTAGACCATTGTTGCATGTTTAGCCTATCTTGTTTGCTTGGTTTGGCACCATCTTAACATGATTTCAGAGCTTATATTGCATGTCATTAGTCCATGCTTAGCCTCTTTTAAGTGTGCTTGAAAGTTGCCTTTGTTTGCTTAAGTGTTGGCTCATTAACATATGCATTCTTGCATGTGTGTTTGGTCCCATTTCTTGAGCTTTTGGCCACTGTTTTAGGCCTAGTTAGGGCTGCCTAAATTATGTTTAAGTCCATCTCTTTGCTTGTTGCATATGCTCCTTGTATGTTGTAGCATATTGGTGAGTTGTCGCATGTTTGAACTTGCATGATTGAATGAAGTCACATGCTTGCTTGCATGCTTAAACACCTACATTGTACCTTGCATGCTTATTGGTTGCATTGTCTCATGCCTTGCATGTTTTGTATGCTTCTTTGCATTTCCATATTGCATGCTAGCCAACATGCTTAGGATTGCATTACATAAGCATGCATGCTAGACCTCTTGAAATGAGTATGATAGAGATTAGGCCTCCTTGTGTGTTTATTTAGTTTGCATTTCATTTGAAATTGAAGTTGCATACTTGATTCTTTGGGCCATCATGCATGGAAATGCGTGATTGGTGGTCCGAGAATCGAGGTTCATGTCCCTTTGAGTCATAAACATGATAAGGGATATGATTGGTGCATACATTGCTTGAAATGCATTGCCATGCCAAGTATTGCCCTCTGCTGCTGTCAAACCAGATTTTGCAGGAACTTTTGTCCGGCCGGCCATATTTAGTGCCGACCGGCCACCATTGTTGGCCGATGGATCAAAGTTGTGGCCGGTGACCATTCTACATGGCCGGTGGTGTTCTCCTTCAGCCGGTGGCACTATACAGTGTTCATAGAGCAAACCCTGAGACTTTGGCAGTCATCAGAGGAGCAGAACAGGGAAAACAGAGGCATCTTGAGCATGACAGTGGATTTCCGGGCGAAACCGAGCGCGCATGCATCGAGCCCTCTCCCCGAGGCTACTGTCTATTGCTTTCTTAGATTAATTAATTTGCTTAATTAATTTAGTTGGTCTGTAATAATTAATTAGCTAGGATAGTTAATTCATTATTCGAATTGTATTATTCTTTTGGTCCCTCTGAGCGAGGGCAAATTTGTAATAAGTGTGGGTGAGTGTGTGTATGTCTTCCAACCCCCACTCCTTTCTCCCTTTTACTTACCTGCTTTGATGGTTAGTATTAGGGCATGTTTACTTTAGCATATTCTATGCTATGCATGCGTGCATCATTCATCAATATTGCATGCACTGGGCTCGGCGCATCATGTTAATTGCATTATATTTCAAAACAAATTTGAATACATGCTACTTGTACATTTCACATGTCATCCTTAGATTAGCCGAGCCTATTCTAAGTGACATTTTGTATGCGATGCATTAGGCACTTAACATGGACTTGGATCATGCATTGATTGCTAACATGTTCTTGTTTTGGCACGGAGTACGATGTAAGTATTTTATGCTTTAGCATAACGCATGCGTGTGAATGCTACCATGACAGCATGCTTACCATGAGGCTAGTTGCTTATGTGATATAATTGCTTGAATGCCTGTGGGTGAAGGTTGGATTGTCTGAGTTGGAACAACTCCTTGAAATCCGTATTTTAGCCTACTTGCGAGTAGCAAATTCCAAAACGCTTTCCAAATAAACGGATATGCAATGCTTGTTCCCAAATTAGGCGATTTGGTCTATACTTGTTTGCTGTGCGTACAACATAGTAATTCTAGGCTAATAACCGGAATAAGAGCAAATAATGTTTTTTCAAAACAAGTTATCACGGTTAGTAAAGGCCGATCTTTGATCGGGCGAGAGGGGGTGCTCATAGCTGACCTTCCCCAATCGTACCCAAGCTCCCGAGCCGAGGCAACTTTGGTGATGACGGACACGTGGCCTTTGGCACCGAGTCAGGGTTTCCTAAATTCTCCCATTAAAAATATTTAGGTGGCGACTCTGTATCTGGCAAAGCAGTCCATGTTTCGCACTTCTTTTCTAAAAATCTATTTTCTCAAAACGATTTGCCGGATTTGGACTCTTTGGTTCAGATTAAGAACCGTGACAATTTGAGTCCGAACTGTAGTAGACCCGCAAAATGAACAGAATGGGAGTCATCCTTCCGGGGCGTTCGGGGACGTCTACAGCAGTGTGCTTGTGAAGCATGACAGAGTTGATCTGGAGAAGGAAATCAGTGCAAGGGTTGTGCAACAGAGACTTTCGGGAACAAACAGCGGATGTTCTTTGGGTGGAAATCGAGCATGCATGGGCCTCTCTCGCTTCTCGGGACTAGTTATTCATTTATTTGTTGTAATTAATTAGTTATAGCTAATTAGTTTGTGTTGTAATATTTAATTACCTTGATTAGTTGTAGCTAATTAGTTTGTATTATAACATTTAATTAGCTTAGCCTAGTTACATTCTTAATTAATTAGCTTAGATATTTAGTTAATTATTCATTCAAGTTTTGTAATAATTAGTTAAGTAGTTTAGCTTAGCTAAGCTAGTTTATTCATTCGAACTCTCCTTCATGAGAGCGTAATGCAATAATGTGTATGTCTTCCAACCCCAGGTCTTTCTCCCTTTTTATTTATCCGCTTTCTATGGTTAGTTTAAGAGCATCACGTTTCAATTAGCATACCTTATGCTTGCATCCATTCATCTTGTATTGCATGCATCGAGGCTTGGTTCATCATTCAAACTGTATTGTCATTCAATACTTCTTTGAATACGTGCTTAGACCGCATGCTATTTAAATTGCTTCATATACCATGATAATTAGCCAAGCCTAGTAATTGCATATCGCATGTGTTGCATTAGACATTTTGCATAGTTAGGAATCATGCATTTTTCTAATTAGCTTCTCTTTTAGCTTGGAGTACTAGGTGAGTTTTTAGTACTTTAGCATACTAGCATGAGTGTCAGTGATTGGCATGTCTAGCATGCTTGCCATGAGGCTAAGTGCTTAATTTTTATAACTGTTTGAGTGCTGGTTGATGAAGGCTTGTTTCTTAAATTGGAATGATTCAATGAATGTACGTTTAAGCCCACTTTGTCAAGTGACAAATTTGCGAACTTTAAGCCCACTTTGTTTAAGTGGCAAATTCAAACCCTTTTTGAAAGCAAAACATAAAATTGAGTTGATCCAATTTGAGCAAACTAGTCTATACTTGTGTGTGTGCGCATCACATAGTAATGCTAGCATAATAACCGGAAGCAATTAAATCATATCATGATTGGTAGAGGCCGATCTTTGATTAGGCGAGTGGGGGTGCTCAAATATATTCATGACCTTCCCCTCTCGTACCGAAGTTCCCGAGCCGAGGCAACTTTGGTGATGATGGACACATGGCCTTTCGCACGAGTCATGGGTTTTCTAAATTTCTCTAAAATAAAATATTTTGGTGGCGACTTTGTATCTGGCAAAGTAGTCAATTTTTTGCAATTTGATTCAAAATCGATTTTCCAAAAGATTTACTAGATTTGGACTCTTTGGTGTTATCAAATTCACATTGCACTTGTGAGATTAGATTCAGAACTGCGGGAGTCCGAACTGTAGGGCTTTCTTTCGAGCTTCCGAAAGGGGACGCGACAAAGGCGGGCTATAGTATCATGAACAAATTAAATGACTATCAATTCCATTTTTTAAATAAAACATCATTCATATGTACATATCCAATCAACATTACAATTCTAACAATATCATCTTTTCCAGTATTGTTTGTCGTCTAGTTTTAATACCAACCGCATTGGCCTCATCCCCTGACTTTTTCAGCTGTGAGCTTTACTCAGATAAGGCTTGTTTTTATTGTTCTTTAAAGAAATGTCTGTTTTTGTTACCATTTCAGGAACTATGTGGAAAATGTGGTGTTTGTTGCTAGCTCGAGCTATTTTGAACTCAAGGCAAGTAGGGTGTAAGTAGCTAGTTTGCTCAATACTTAGAAACATAGTGAAGAACAAAACCAGTTCAACATCATACCATTCCAGTAAATCTGAATGGTAGATGCGGTTTAGCTTAGAATACGAAAATAATATCGGTTGACTAGTTGATTTGAAAGCTAAGGCTCAAATTAAATTCTACAAAGATTGAATTGTTTAAGAAAACAAAGAACCTGAAGACTTAAATTTACAAAAGAAGAGGGGTAAATATAGCAAATGATGGGTAGAAGAACAAACCATTCAAACAAGAGAGATTTCTATATTTTAGTGTTTAGCAACAAAAGTAAAGGAAAGCTTCTTGAATCAGACGATGCACAACCACACATGGAAAGGAACATACGTATGGTGTGCTTCCAAAATTTTTAATATTTTGCTGCTCATCATTTAATATATATGATGTAATAAGTTTCAGAAGTAAATTGATATGTATCAGTAGTATGCAACCCATGGTTAATGCATCAAAGATGCACATAATATACAATAACCAATACAATAAAATTCGAACACACTTCGATTGAAAAATTCTTGTATTTTTTGATTTCTATGCTTTCTAAAAAACATGAAAAAAATAAAAGAAAAAAACTTTTTACAGTAATCACGACATGACTCCACCATTTGGCCTATTTTATGCCATTCACATTAGGAGAAGCCTAATTATTGCACTTTTTTATTTTAAAATTCGAATGACTTATGAACTTTGGCATAATAGGAAAATCTTAACACCTAAAGCCATAAATTAGAATTTGATGCAGTAAGAGTGTAGGACATGAATAGAAATACAATGGACTATGAAAACAAGGTAATTGAAAATATATGTAGCCTTTTGTTATATGGTAATTTTGTGAATGCACTTTATTCACTACCAGCCATAACTCCTATTTCTGCAGCTATTGCGTCCTTTGGAAGCTGAAAGAATATCTTTCCTAGATGAGGTTGCCACAAAAAAACTGTTGCATTACAGGTTTACTGACGATATGTCATTTTTTTGCCTCCAAACGGCCCCATTTTCACCTTATTCATGCAGCATTTCTTGCATAAATCTCTAACTGTGTATCCTATCAACATGCTGTATGCTCTCATAAGTTTGTTTTGTCTAGGCCAAGGTGACCATTATGATCTCGGGGCTGTTTCAAGGCTATTAGTAGTTGTTGCCCCCCAAACGACCCGTTTTTGTCTTTTTTCATCACATTTGTTTCTCTAAATATCTAACCATGCATCCTATCGACGCGCCGCTTGCTCTCGAAAGTTTCTTTACTCTAGTCCGAGGTGACTGTTATGATCTTGGGGGTGTTTTGAGGTTGTTTCCAATTTTTGCCACCAAACGGCCCATTTTTGCCTCTTTTCATCACATTTTTTTTTTGGGTCTAAATATGTAACCGTGCATCCTACTGATACGCCACTTGCTCTCACGAGTTTCTTTAGTCTCTTCCGAGGTGACCATGATGATCTTTGGGATGTTTGGGAGCTGTTTCCATTTTCTGCCCCCAAACGACCCATTTTCACTTTTTTTCCTCACATTTTTTTGTCTAAGTATCTAACTATGCATCCTATCGACGTGCCGTTTACTCTCACAAGTTTCTTTAATCTAGTTCGAGGTGACCATTATGATCTCGGGGTATTTCGAGGCTGTTTCCAATTTTTGTCCCCAAGCTGCCCCTTTTTGCCTTTTTTCATCACATTTTTTTGTCTAAATATGTAATCGTGTGTCCTAGCGACATGCCGCTTGCTCTCATAAGTTTCTTTAATCTAGTCCAAGGTGATCGTGATGATCATCGTAATGTTTGGGGGTTGTTTCCACGTTTTTCCACCAAAACGGCCGCTTTCGCCTTTTTTCCTCACAATATTTTGTCTAAATATCTAATTGTGCATCTATCAATACGCCGCTTGCTTTCACAAGTTGTTTTAATCTATGGAGAGATTACTGTTACGATCTTGAGGTTGTTTGGAGGCTGTTTCCAATTTTCGCCCCCAAATGGCTCGTTTTCCCCTTTTTTGCATACATTTTTTTTTTCTCTAATATTATCTTCACAAGTTTGTTTGCCTTTACTTTCAACAAAATAAAATGAAATATGGTTTAACACACTTACCCATTACCATGGCTAGCTATGGTGGGGACTTTGGTGGCCACCATTTTTGAAAACATGCGTCAACATGCTCTAAAGTCCAACAATCTACCTCTACATCTCCTCACGTTGTCTTGCATTCTCTGCCTCTTTTATTTGTTGCTCATCTTCCTTTTTTTTCTGCTCCTCACAGTGTGTCTCCTGCTCATCATGGAGTATCTCCAACTCGGATGTAAGCCTTATCAATTGCTCGTCACATGCTTGTGATGCAGCATTCGACCTAGAATCATAGGAAGAGGGTTTTGGTCCAACCCAAAATCCTCTTAAGTATCCCTTCTTCGTCCCAAGAACCGCTATTGATATGTCCTCTTGCATAATTGGCGTGCTAGACTCGATAGACACATTCCACACCGTCATCTTCTGCTCCTGTAATTGTAAAATGTAAATGTTGTTAATATAAATCAAACACATTAGTTACTATAAGTGTCCAAATGATTGGAATACTTGCATGTAAATCAAGACATATAGGATCAATCCACTCTTTTGTCTTCTTGTTCTATACTAGTAGTGCATGGACGCATTTATTGTCTGCAAGTCTAGTATTCGTTTCTCAATTGTGTCATATAAATCTTACATGTTCCCCAAATAAGAGATATCACTTTATAAGTGAAGAACATTCACATGAACTCTTTGACTAGTAAATTCTAGTTAGGTCTTCGTTGAGGGCAACTTACATTGGATCCATATTTTTTTTAGTACAATGGATCCATATTTAGCTAAGCAAACAAACCCTACATCCAAAATTATTCATTTTTTGCCCCCATCCCTACAACACATATACTAAAAAAAGTAACTACGACACAGAGGATAAGCCCAAGTACTATGTGTAGTGTGATTTAAGAGATAATATGTAGCTATGGATCTGGTAAACTTTCCTTCACATAACAAACTGTTTCTTGCAATGATTTGGGTAATGTTACATTATACTTAAAAAACAACAATATAAGGCCTAATAAGGAATTGTTGTACAAAACAATACATGGCTTTGAAAGCCTAAAATATTTCAAGTGCTGCCAGAGTTTTCAAAGCTTCGCCACCTTCAAACATTGTAAGCAAATTTTCATTTGTAACTCATGGGAAGTTTTCTACATCTGTCATTTATTCAATATTATCTAACCAAATCAAAGCAACAAAAAAAAAAAAAAAAATTACAGGAATAACACTAGATTTAACTTCTGATATAAAAAATAGAAAACCACTACTCCTGTACTTCTTGTCATGCAGGGGCCTTAGTCGCAACTACTTTAATGGTTCAGTACCTTCCTAGTGGGCTATCGTGCGCTTGGTTGATCTGTATGCACAACAGCTACCATTTTTAGTATGTTCCTTTTGTTTTTTGAAAAATAATTCACATAAACATGTAAATGTTGCTTGATATTACAACTCTGTCATGGGAAACCAGTTGTCTAGTCCATTCCCAAAAAATTCTCACCAATATCACCACCCTTGCAAACTTGTAAGTTGGACACTCTTCTTAATAAAAAAATGACGGGTTGATTTAAAAAATGGTTCCGTAAGAATCATGTCCAAATATGTTTGTAACACAGGGAAAAATACCTCAAATATACATCATGATGATGATAATTGATAACAACACCTGAGGCTGGAAACAAAATTAAACCAATATAAATTCCACTCCTTGTAGTGAAAAGAAATCAGAAAGTGGTTATCATAGAAACCATAAATTATTAAATATATATTGTCAAATGTTACCCCTCCTAGTGTAGCGCCCCCAAAATAAATACAATAATCCAACTCCAAACACTATTACAAAGTGATATAAATAAAATAAGAAA
The DNA here is from genome assembly GCA_030407325.1 of Camellia japonica. Classification (NCBI taxonomy): domain Eukaryota; kingdom Viridiplantae; phylum Streptophyta; class Magnoliopsida; order Ericales; family Theaceae; genus Camellia; species Camellia japonica. The sequence continues at coordinate 3,185 of JAPPVO010003307.1, read as the reverse complement.
CTTTCACTAATCAGAGTTAATATACAAAAGTGACACATGTGATATACATTCATAAATCGTTAATCCTAAATCTACCGCATGTGTTACTAGATGAAATAAGGAATGAAAGCTAAACAGATACTCATATGCCCTAATGGCTTACATCTTTTCAAGACTGTGATTGGTTACAACAAAATGAGTCAGAAGCACAATACAAATAAAGCCCTAGGCTTGTACAAAAAGGTAAACACAAAATGAACAAAAGTGAGCTTTCAACTCCACAGTCCTCCCAAGCTAAGTACTTGGCAGATGCATATCACTAGCACTTGAAAATGGTTTTCCCAAGTAGGGTGAGCCAAGACCCAGTAGAAACAATCTATCACAATAGATGAATCTTAACGAAGATATAAATATTATTTGCATGTACAATACCTTTGGAAATGTCATTGATATTTTACAAAATCATAACATGTCAAGTTTTTTGTCTCAATCCATTTCATCTCAATTCATTTCACCTCAATCCATAAGTCAAGTCCACTGTTATCTAGACATCCCAACTAAGACTACAACTCAGTGGTTTTCTGACCAATACAATCATTACACAAACACTTCAATTTTTCATTTTACGAAAATTTCATCCGCGGGAATCGGCACCCATTTATATATGTGCGGTTTTGTAGACTTTCACCCTGGACACACAGGCCAACTTAATTCAATGGAGTCCATCCCCTTTCTTCTGCCAAACATGAAGTATATCTCATTTCTCCTTCCAAACATCATACATATACAATGTATTAAAAGCACAGTCATATTCAATGACAACCGAAAAGAGATTAGTTTCAATTCACCTAATCCTCATGCAATTTCTACAACAATTATAACTACCCTCCACCGATAGCCCAAAACAGATATTTCTAAACAGATATACAATTTCCAAAAGAAATAAACTACCCAAATTTCCATAGATGAGATATAACAATTATCCAACTCCACCATTTACGTAAATATCTATCCAATTTCATATTTCCCATACCAATTCCATTATTTATACAAAATAATTGTTTGAAACATTTTAGGGAAAAACTCAATTTTCTTCCAAATCCAACCCATGTGTCAAAATCAACAAATTTAACGCAACACGACCTCATATCTACACCCACAACCATTTTCAATACCTTCATTTGAAAATCCCTCTCTTGATTTTAAACCAAAATACTAGGTTTGTCCAAAATCCTCAAAATCCCAACATTATTTGCACAATTAACAAATAGCTAATTTAAAAATCATAGGCGAGTATAGAAAGTCCCAACCTCAAAGTTAAAAGACGAGCAAAGCAAAGAGAAAACTTCAAAGACGCCAAAATCGACTTTTGTTCGGATCAAAATGGAGCTTTAGAGATGCTCTACCTTTTTCCCAAGGACACTAGGGTCGGGAAACCAACGTATCTTGGTGAAAATGTAGAGAGAATGTAAGTTCTAGAGTAAAAGGCTCTAGATCTAGGGTTTTGAAATGTTTTCGAAAGAGAGAGAGAGAGAGAGATGAAAAAATGATGTAAAACGTGGTTGTTACAAACTAATATATGCACAGTCCGCTCGAGCGCAAGAAGTGACGCTCGAGCTCAGAATACACAAATCTAGTAGTTTTGTAGACAGAAGAACATTGCTCGAGCACAAGAATGGCCGCTCGAGCGCAAGCCCGCTGGAGTATAGGAAACGCCACTTGAGCGTAGAATACACTCTCTCAGTAGTTTTGCAGGCCTACAAAAGTACTTAGAGTTCATAAAGCCCGCTTGAGTGCAAGAGGTGCGACTCGAGTGGAGGAGCAAAATTCTGGCAACCAAAGTTTGAAAACCAAGCAACCAACCTGTTCCAAACATGCTCGTTACAACCCAATAGCCAAACTTAAGTAAGAATAAGGGGGAAAAGACATGAACAACATTTAGAATCCATAAAACCCAAGTCCAAAATATCAAATTGGTCGAGTCAAAACCGGGATCGCTATAACCTCCCCTCAAAGAATTTCGTCCCTGAAATTTCAAATCAAGTTTCACAGTTATGTTTAAATCAAACACCATAACGATAGTTAATCAATTCCAATACCATGACCCATTCTCTGGTCATCTATTCTCATCCACTCGATACAGAAGTTCCAACATTGAAAATAAAATTCACATTTTCCCAAAAACATTTACAATGTTTTCACTAAATCTATGTTTCCAAAACATACACAACATATACAAGATTTTCATATTCTCAAAACATATACAATGCTTTCATATTTTATTGACATAAAAAAATTTCATTACATGCTCAACCATCAACAAATAGGTCCGAATATTTCTCATAGACTTCCAACTCACGTTTCCAAGTTGTTTCTTCAATCCCGTGATGTTTCCACAATACCTTAACCAAGAGAATTGTCATGCCTTGCAAGACTTGGTCCCCGAGTATCCAAGACTCTCACCGGTCTCTTCTCATATGAGGCATCCTAATCTACCTCTAAGTCGGTCTAATCCAATACATGCGATGGATCCAGCTCATACTTTCGAATCATGTTAATATGAAACACATCATGAACCTCGAAAAACTGTGATGGCAAGGCTAAACGATAAGCTACTTCTCCAATCTGCTCAAGGATCTCAAAAGGCCCAATGAATCGAGGGGACAACTTCCCACTCTTTCCAAACTACATCAAACCTCTCCTAGGTGATATCTTCAAGAATAGATGGTCTCTCACCTCAAAAGACAAGTGTCACCTCTTACGGTTGGCATAACTTTTCTGGTGACTCTGGGCCGTAACCAACCTTTTACGAATAAGTGTAACTTTCTTCATCGTCTCCCGGAATAACTTTGGACCCAACAGAGGTGTATCACCCACCTCGGCCTAACACATAGGGGATCTACACGGTCGGCCATACAAGGCCTGAAATGGTTCCATGCCAATACTCGATTGGAAATTGTTATTATAGGCAAACTCCACTAAGGGCAAGTGCCTCTTCCACGAACCCTTAAAGTGAAGGACACAACCTCAAAGCATATCCTCTAAAATCTGAATGGTGCGCTCTGACTGCCTGTTAGTCTGAGGATGATACGTCGTGCTAAAGGTTAATCTCATGCCCAAGGCACTCTGTAGGCTCTTCCACAACCGAGCCATGAAACGTAGATCTCTATCCGAAACAATCGTCACTGGGACCCCATGCAACCTCA
>JAPPVO010003306.1:0-68439 GCA_030407325.1 Camellia japonica | reverse complement strand
TAACGCGAGTGATAACTGCACAAAACAGTGCGATGCGCAAAATAGCGCGACTGTCACTGCACAAAACAGTGCGATGCGCAAATAGCGCGAGGTAAACTGCACAAACAGTGTGATGCGCAAACTAGCGCGAGTGATAAACTGCACAAAACAGTGCGATGCGCAAATAGCACGAGTGCGAACTGCACAAAACAGTGCGATGCGCGAAATAGCGCAGAGTGTCAACTGCACAAAACAGTGCGATGCGCAAAATAGCGCGAGTGTCAACTGCACAAAACAGTGCGAAGCGCAAATAGCGCGAGTGTAAAACTGCACAAAACAGCGCGATGCGCAAAATAGCGCGAGTTCAACTGCACAAAACAGTGCGATGCGCAAAATAGCGCGAGTGATAACTTCACAAAACAGTGCGATGCGCAAAACAGCGAGTGAAAAACTGCACAAAACAGTGCGATGCGCAAAATAGCGCAGTGATGAACTGCAAAAAACAGTGCGACGCGAAAAATAGCGCGAGTGTCAACTGCACAAAACAATGCGATGCGCCAAATAGCGCGAGTGTCAACTGCTCAAAACAGTGCGGTGCGCAACTTTGCGCGGTTGATAAACTGCAGAAACAGTGCGATGCGCAACGAGCGCGAGTGTCAACTGCACAAAACAGTGCGATGTGCAAAATAGCGCGAGTTATAAACATCACAAAATAGTGCATGGCGCAAAATAGCGCGAGTACGAACTGCACAAAACAGTGCGATGCGCAATAGCACGAGTGTCAACTGCACGAAACAGTGCGATGCGCAAAATAGCGCGAGTGACAAACTGCACAAAACAGGGCGATGCGCAAAATAGCGCGAGTGATAAACTACACAAATAGCGCGATGCGCAAAATAGCGCGAGTGTCAACTGCGCAAAACAGTGCGATGCACAAAATAGCGTAAGTGTCACTGCACAAAACAGTGCGATGCGCAACTTAGCGCGAGTGAGAAACTGCACAAACAGTGCGATGCGCAAAATAGCGCGAGTGATAAACTGCACAAACATTGCGATGCGCAAAATAGCACCAGTGTCAACTGCCAAAAACAGTGCGATGCACAAAATTGCGCGAGTGATAACTGCACAAAACAGTGCGATGCGCAAAATAGCGCGAGTGATAACAACGCGACGCGAGAAATAGCGCGAGTGTCAACTGCACAAAACAGTGCGATGCGCAAAATAGCGCGAGTGTCAACTGCACAAAACAGGGCGATGCGCAACTTAGCGCGAGTGAGAAACTGCACAAAACAGTGCGATGCGCAAAATAGCGCGAGTGATAAACTGCACAAAACAGTGCAATGCGCAAAATAGCGCGAGTGCGAACTGCACAAAACAGTGCGATGCGCAAAATAGCGCGAGTGTCAACTGCACAAAACAGTGCGATGCGCAAAATAGCGCGAGTGACAAACTGCACAAAACAGCGCGATGTGCAAAATAGCGCGAGTGATAAACTGCACAAAACAGCGCGATGCGCAAAATAGCGTGAGTGTCAACTGCACAAAACAGTGCGATGCGCAAAATAGCGCGAGTGTCAACTGCACAGAACAGTGCGATGCGCAACTTAGCGCGAGTGAGAAACTGCACAAAACTGTGCGATGCGCAAAATAGCGCGAGTGATAAACTGCACAAAACAGTGCGATGCGCAAAATAGCGCCAGTGTCAACTGCACAAAACAGTGCGATGCGCAAAATAGCGCGAGTGATAAACTGCACAAAATAGTGCGATGCGCAAAATAGCGCGAGTGTCAACTGCACAAAACAGTGCGATGCGCAAAATAGCGCGAGTGATGAACTGCACAAAACAGTGCGATGCGCAAAATAGCGCGAGTGATAAACTGTAAAAAAACAGTGCGATGCGCAAAATAAAGCGAGTGCAAACTGCAGAAAACAGTGCGACGCACACAATAGTGCGGGTGTCAACTGCACAAAACTGTGCGATGCGCAAAATAGCGCGAGTGTGAACTACACAAAACAGTGCGATGCGCAAAATAGCGCGAGTGTCAACTGCACAAAACAGTGCGATGCGCAAAACAGCGCGAGTGATAAACTGCACAAAATAGTGCGATGCGCAAAACAGCGCGAGTGATAAACTGCACAAAACAGTGCGATGCGCAAAATAGCGCGAGTGATGAACTGCACAAAACAGTGCGATGCACAAAATAGCGCGAGTGTCAACTGCACAAAACAATGCGATGCGCCAAATAGCGCGAGTGTCAACTGCACAAAACAGTGCGATGCGCAACTTAGCGCGAGTGATAAACTGCACAAAACAGTGCGATGCGCAACATAGCGCGAGTGTCAACTGCACAAAACAGTGCGATGCGCAAAATAGCGCGAGTTATAAACATCACAAAACAGTGCAATGCGCAAAATAGCGCGAGTGATAAACTGCACAAAGCAGCGCGATGCGCAAAATAGCGCGAGTGTCAACTGCACAAAACAGTGCGATGCGCAAAATAGCGCGAGTGTCAACTGCACAAAATAGTGCGATGCGCAACTTAGCGCGAGTGAGAAACTGCACAAAACTGTGCGATGCGCAAAATAGCGCGAGTGATAAACTGTACAAAACATTGCGATGCGCAAAACAGCGACAGTGTCAACTGCACAAAACAGTGCGATGCGCAAAATAGCGCGAGTGATGAACTGCACAAAACAGTGCGATGCGCAAAATAGCGCGAGTGTCAACTGCACAAAACAGTGCGATGCGCAAAATAGCGCGAGTGTCAACTGCACAAAACAGTGCGATGCCCAAAATAGTGCGAGTGTAAACTGCACAAAATAGTGCGATGCGCAAGTTAGCGCGAGAGATAAACTGCAAAAAAAAAAGTGCGATGCGCAAAATAGCGCGAGTGCAAACGGCACAAAACAGTGCAATGCGCATAATAGCGCGAGTGTCAACTGCACAAAACAGTGAGATGCGCAAAATAGCGCGAGTGCGAACTGCACAAAACAGTGCGATGCGCAAAATAGGGAGAGTGTCAACTGGATAAAACAGTGCGATGCGCAAAAAAGCGCGAGTGATAAACTGCACAAAACAGTGCGATGCGCAACTTAGCGCGAGTGATAAACTGCATAAAATAGTGCGATGCGCAAAATAGCGCGAGTGGTAAACTGCACAAAACTGCGCGATGCGGAAAATAGCGCGAGTGTCAACTACACAAAACAGTGCGATACGCAAAATAGCGCGAGTGTCAACTGCACAAAACAGGGCGATGCACAACTTAGCGCGAGTGAGAAACTGCACAAAACTGTCCGATGCGCAAAATAGCGCGAGTGATAACTGCACAAAACAGTGCGATGCGCAAAATAGCGCGAGTGTCAACTGCACAAAACAGTGCGATCGCAAAATAGCGCGAGTGACGAACTGCCAAAACAGTGCGATGCGCAAGTTAGCGCGAGAGATAAACTGTAAAAAAAACAATGCGATGCTCAAAATAGAGTGAGTGCAAACTGCAGAAAACAGTGCGACGCACACAATAGTGCGGGTGTCAACTGCACAAAACTGTGCGATGCGCAAAATAGCGCGAGTGCGAACTGCACAAAACAGTGCGATGCGCAGAATAGCGCGAGTGATAAACTGCACAAAACAGTGCGATGCGCAACTTAGCGCGAGTGATAAACGTCATAAAACAGTGCGATGCGCAAAATAGCGCGAGTGTCAACCGCACTAAACAGTGCGATGCACAAAATAGCTTGAGTGATAAACTGCACAAAACAGTGCGACGCGCAAAATAGCGCGAGTGATAAACTGCACAAAACAGTGCGATGCGCAAAATAGCGCGACTGTAAACTGCACAAAACAGTGCGATGCGCAAAATAGCGCGAGTGTCAACCGCACTAAACAGTGCGATGCGCAAAATAGCTTGAGTGATAAACTGCACAAAACAGTGCGACGCGCAAAATAGCGCGAGTGATAAACTGCACAAAACAGAGCGATGCGCAACTTAGCGCGAGTGATAAACTGCAGAAAACAGTGCGATGCGTAAAATAGCGCGAGTGATAAACTGCACAAAACAGCGCGATGCGGAAAATAGCGCGAGTGTCAACTGCACAAAATAGTGCGATGCGCAAAATAGCGCGAGTGTCAACTGCACAAAACAGTGCGATGCGCAAAATAGCGCGAGTGATAAACTGCACAAAACCGTGCAAAGCGCAAAATAGCGCGAGTGCAAACTGCACAAAACAGTGCGATGCGCAACTTAATGCGAGTGATGAACTGCACAAAACAGTGCGATGCGTCAAATAGCGCGAGTGCGAACTGCACAAAACAGTGCGATGCGCAAAATAGCGCGAGTGTCAACTGCACAAAACAGTGCGATGCGCAAAATAGCGCGAGTGATAAACTGCACAAAACAGTGCGATGCGCAAAACAGCGCGAGTGATAAACTGCACAAAACAGTGCGATGCGCAAAGTAGCGCGAGTGATGAACTGCACAAAACAGTGCGATGCGCAAAATAGCGCGAGTGTCAACTGCACAAAACAATGCGATGCGCCAAATAGCGCGAGAGTCAACTGCACAAAACAGTGCGATGCGCAACTTAGCGCGAGTGATAAACTGCACAAAACAGTGCGATGCGCAACATAGCGCGAGTGTCAACTGCACAAATCAGTGCGATGCGCAAAATAGCGCGAGTTATAAACATCAAAAAAAACAGTGCAATGCGCAAAATAGCGCGAGTGATAAACTGCAAAACAGTGCGATGCGCAAAATAGCGCGAGTGTCAACTGCACAAAACAGTGCGATGCGCAAATAGCGCGAAGTGTCAACTGCACAAAACATTGCGATGCGCAAAATAGCGCGAGTGTCAACTGCAAAATAGTGCGATGCGAAACTTAGCGCGAGTGAGAAACTGCACAAAACTGTGCGATGCGCAAATAGCGCGCGTGATAAACTGCACAAAACATTGCGATGCGCAAAATAGCGACTGTGTCAACAGCACAAAACAGTGCGATGCGCAAAATAGCGCGAGTGATAAACTGCACAAAATAGTGCAATGCGCAAAATAGCGCGAGTGTCAACTGCACAAAACAGTGCGATGCGCAAAATAGCGCGAGTGTCAACTACACAAAACCGTGCGATGCACAAAATAGTGCGAGTGTAAACTGCACAAAACAGTGCGATGCGCAACTTAGCGCGAGTGATAAACTGCAAAAAAATAGTGCGATGCGCAAAATAGCGCGAGTGCAAACGGCACAAAACAGTGCGATGCGCACAATAGCGCGAGTGTCAACTGCACAAAACAGTGAGATGCGCAAAATAGCGCGAGTGCGAACTGCACAAAACAGTGCGATGCGCAAAATAGCGAGAGTGTCAACTGCACAAAACAGTGCGATGCGCAAAATAGCGCGAGTGATAAACTGCACAAAACAGTGCGATGCGCAACTTAGCGCGAGTGATAAACTGCATAAAACAGTGCGATGCGCAAAATAGCGCGAGTGATAAACTGCACAAAACAGCGCGATGCGGAAAATAGCGCGAGTGTCAACTGCACAAAACAGTGCGATGCGCAAAATAGCGCGAGTGTCAACTGCACAAAACAGGGCGATGCGCAACTTAGCGCGAGTGAGAAACTGCACAAAATAGTGCGATGCGCAAATAGCGCGAGTGTCAACTGCACAAACAGTGCGATGCGCAAAATAGCGCGAGTGACGAACTGCACAAAATAGTGCGATGCCCAAAATAGTGCGAGTGTAAACTGCACAAAAGAGTGCGATGCACAAGTTAGCGCGAGAGATAAACTGCCAAAAAACAGTGCGATGCGCAAAATAGAGCGAGTGCAACTGCACAAAACAGTGCGACGCGCACAATAGTGCGGGTGTCAACTGCACAAAACTGTGCGATGCGCAAAATAGCGCGAGTGCGAACTGCACAAAACAGTGCGATGCGCAAAAGCGCGAGTGATAAACTGCACAAAACAATGCGATGCGCAACTTAGCGCGAGTGATAAACGGCATAAACAGTGCGATGCGTTGTCGCGACCCAAACCCGGCCCTATGGGTTTAGCACCGTAACCGGCCAGTAATCCGTGATTACCGAAGGCCGCTCAACAGTAATACAGTATAACAGAGTTCAGGGCCTGGCGGAAGCCAATACAGTAAATAACTAGTGTCCATTGAGCTGTGAAAATCTGTATGCCAAAAACATTTTCATGCATTCATACAGTTCAACAGTACGGTCTATATACAGTCAGATACAACATTCAGTACAGGGACTTAATCCCCCAATAACAGTACAGTAAAACAGTAAACAGTCTATACAGTACAATGACAGTTGGGTGAAGCTAAGACACCCCAAAAGCAGTCTAAGCTTGATTACACTCGGGACCTCGCAGTGAGGCACAATGGTTGGCTTGACAAAACTAAAGCTTGCCTGACGCTCCTAGCTGCGGTCTGGTGCTTGACACCTACATATATATGAGCAGTGAGCTAAAGCCCAGTGATTAACATAATGTATAAAGAGGTTAAGAATGAAATGTCCTTACAGTAATGAAAACAGTTCATTTAACAGTATTTCAGTCTTTCAGTCAGAACAGTTATTCAGTCATATGTGGTACATCCATTAGCATAGCAGTAACAGTAGGTCATAAAGACCGAACAGTAATGATGGCCAGTCATTCAGTAAACAGTATGGTTCCACGAGGAAACCGACAGAGATCTCTGTAACAGTACAGTCAGTAACAGTAGGTGCTAAGGATGCCACAGTACAGTTCAGAAATAAAGGACATACATTCATTCAGTAAATAATATCAGTTCAATAAACAGTTCAGTTCAGTATTCAAAAGATAACCATTTTGAACATATCTTTATACAATTGTTACTCACAGAGTTTGGGCTTATCAGTAGCTAGAGCGTCTCCTCGGGATGCCAACCCTACACAGTTAACAAATAGAACGCACACTAAGTTTAACAGTCGGGAAGGATGATAATTGAATCCTTAAATTTCCTCGGTGTGGTTCTACGTCTAAATCCTCATTAAGATGTCTTAAACTAGGCCTAAGAATGCCTAGAATGGGATGAGGATGCAAAAATACAGTTAGAAGGCATTTTTCAAAAGTTGCTGAAAACAGGCTCCTCGCTCGAGCGAGCCTTCCTTCGCTCGAGCGAGCTTCCAAAATCAAAGGCTTCGCTCGAGCGAACAATCCTTCGCTCGAGCGATCTGATGAACAGTAAAAGTACTGGATGCTCGATTTTTACGCGCGATGCACGCTCGATGCTCGCTCGCGAGCGAAATCCTTCGCTCGAGCGAGGAAGCCAAATCTGGAATTTCCAGATTTGTCTCCCAAGTTCGAACTAAGCATTCAAACATCCAAAACTCAACCTCTTGGCCCCAAATTCTGGAAAATACATCCAATACAATGAATAACAAGTTTCAAAAGCTAATTTGCACATGCAAGGGCCAAGGGTTGGTCAATTAAAGCCATTTTTCAAACCCATTTCAAGAACACTTTCAACATGCAATGCATGAGCTTTAAACCAAATTCAAGCTTCAAATCTTGCTCTAAAGAGCTCAATAGTTGGAAAACAAATGAAAACATGGTCTTGATAAAAATGAGCATGCATGAAATTTCCATCATGATTCAACTTCAAAATGCACCAATTCAAGCATGCATGCAACAATCCAAGCTTAATTCAACCTCCATGCACTAAATCATGGCTTGATTCTACAATGGAGCCTAGAACATGCAAGATGAGCTCAAGACAACAAAGAAGATGAATTCTTACCTAAGGCTCAATCTCTTTCTAGAAGTTCAATTAGCAATCTATGCTCAATCTTCAAGTTCTTCTAGCAATTCAACACTGAGTCCAATTCTCTCTTATCCCTCACTCTCTCAAGTTTGGTCGGTTGGAATGCAAGAATAGGGCTGATGATATGTTTTGATTAAGTGCAAACAAGGCTCAAGGATGAATAAACAAAGAGGCCACTCACATGGCAATTTCGTAAATACGTCAAACTCTTCAATTGGCTTTAATTAATCTAATTTAATCATTCCTAAACAATTTTCAGATAAATATATCATTAAATCACAAATATTCTACTGATTATGGAACACTAAACGGTTTCCAGTTCGGCCGCCGATAAGGCCTCAATTAGCAGTTTAAACATATGAAATCAAACAGACAATCAATCAATCAAACAGATGCAATAGGCAATTCAACAATTAAACTTATTCGATTTCAGTTTCGATTTCAATCAGTCTATTCAGTACTTCAGTTAATTCAATCACCAGTCATTAGCGTCAGTTTAGCAATAATCAGTATACCATTCAGTGGTTATATCGGTGATCAGTACGAGGGTTGTTACAGTCTCCCCTCCTTATAAGGAGTTTAGTCCTCTAAACTCGAGTTAACATATGACAACAGAGATGATGCCTAACACCAAGGTAACTTTCACTCTATAACAGGAGTATAATCATATACAAAAACGGATTCATGGCCCAATCTCAATTTTTAGCAATGCACCGAAACAGAATCAGAAATCACATATGAAGATTGGGGCTCATATTAAAACAGAATCTTATGCACATTCAGATCTCAGTCAAGAACAGATTCAGATACATGTTCATTTGCATATTTTTGTCTAGAGCATACGTAGATGCACAATCCTGGCTTATGTATACATGGTGCATTACTAGGGCAGATACAGAACAGATACAGTGCAGAACAGATACAGTACAGAGCAGATACAGTTACATAATGGTTATGAATAACCAGTTCCATAAGGGAATCCCGAATCCGGGTAACAGAACAGAACAGTACAGAAGCTGGGCCCTCATGACGAGGCCTCCGGTACGGGTAAGAGAGTGCAGACAGATATAAGTTCCATAAAGGAACCTCCGATACCGGGCAGCTAACATATATTACATAATACTAAGCGTCACGAATATATAACAGGGATCGAACAATCATTCAGTAAACAGCATATAGCATTTTCGAGACAAAACTTATTTCGTGACACGAAATATGAATAAAGTGGCACAGTAGTACACAACAGGTACAGCAGCAGTAGCAGTGTCAGTACAGTAATTCAGTTGGTTTAATTACCAATCACATTCGGTCTCCATTTAACAGTAATCGATAATTAATCGGTAGTATATAAAACGGTAGTAGTAATATCGGTACAGTGACAATACAGTGACAGTAATGATAACAATACAGTAACAGTAATGGTACAATACAGTAACAGTAACGGTATAATACAGTAACAGTAACGATACAATACAGTAACAGTACGATACAATACAGTAACAGTAACGGTAGCAATATAGTAGTATTCACACTACTTACATCAAGTACTTATCGGTGTTATAGATTTACACTGGTCTTAGTTTCATAAGTAATTTCCCCCGTTAAGTTACAGAGATTCGATCCATTCAATTTCGAGTCTTTCATTCAGTCTTTGTTCAATCCAGTTCTCGGTTCAGTAATCCATTACAGTCAGTCCAGTTCATTCGGGAGTTATCGGGAACATAAGGCGAATTTGTACATTACTCCCATAGCAGTAGGCAGAGTTCTTAAGCATTCATTCACTATTCATCAGTGCCAGTCCTTACCGATTCGGTTATAGCACATGTCAATACGAAAGCAGTCATATAGATTACATATACTTTCAGACAGTCAGAGTTTATGATCAAAACCAGTCTGTGGTCAACAGATCCCACCAGTTCTGAAGTACAGTAATCACCAAAACAATCATTCCCTAGTCAAACAAGTTCATGGTTATAACGGTAATACCGGGTGATTAATCACATGCCACATACCCAGTTTCTCCACATTGTAAACAAATCCGGTAATAGTTCTTAATAGGAGTTCTCTCAGATCAAATCGATGAAAGTTCGACTAGGTCATTTCAGATGCAAGTTCTGTCCAAACATATCAAATAAAAGTTCGAAGCGCAAGCATCAAACAAAAGTTCCATCGGTTACCCAAAAGGGTTTCATTGACCACGGTTCCATCAGATTAGTTCAGATCAAGGTTCCATTCTTATCATTTCCAGATCAGTTAACATTAGTTCATACTCCGGTCACTTCGGTACATAGTAGTTTTACAATCAGTAATTTCACAATTAGTCTGAGTTCATCAATTGTCAAACTTACATCAGAGTCCGGTACCATTACAATTCATATCAAAGCAGTACAGGTCACATACAGTGTGTTCCTCCCAATAAGTTTACAGACAATGCACAGACACGCAGTTAGTCATATCGAGAGGTAAGCATCACAGTCAACATAGCAATTTCCAAATAAATCCTTCATATAAGCATATGGTATACAATAATACATCACACAAAGTTCTTGGTGACACATAATGGTGAGTTGTCATACAAGGGTTCCAAATCAGTCATATAGTCACTAAAGCATATGCTCGCAGATCAACTCCAACAGTCACGTCAATTTTTTTTTTTCCACAATCACGATTCCCAGTCAAGGGTTTATCGGTTGGGGTCTTTATTCAGTCATGCAGTTACAGAGTCATAGTCCCAACGGTTAACTTATCAAGCAAATTAATCAGTCATTCCGAGCCAAGGTACAGTCATATATGTGCATGTTCAGAATCTACTAACAGTCCCATTACAGGTTCACGGGTTCAATGTACAATGCAAAATAGTTCCTCCAGATACAATAGTTAAGATAACCAGTCGTATATCTATTCAGTCTAGTAATATCCTTAAACAAAGGTAAGCAGATATGTACACAAATCTAAGCGGTTTCCTTAGCATAGGTAAATGTTAACATGAGGTTTTTACAGTGTCGTACATATAGTCCGCATCAACGGTAGATTTCAAAAGATCCATTATTCACAGTCCATTCCTCTCAATCTTAGCATGGGAATATACATACAGGTGTGAGATCAAAATCAGTTTTCATGTAGGCATTCGTTCACAATTTCGTAAGCAGAAGTTCATCTTTACAAACCAATATGGGTTCTCAATTTCAGCAGTCCCACATACAAACAGTTCACGTGTATAATTCGAGTTCAGGGGTCCGTTCATTCAATAATGTCCGTCAATACGTAACAGTTCAGTACAATCATAGTCATACAAATTTCTCGAATTACAGTCAATCATAAGGTATTCCCATGTTCAACAGTTCTAATACAGTTCAAAAGGTCACATCTAACAGTTCACATTCAGTTATTACAATACGATACAGGGACCTAACTCAGCAAGTCCTCGCTGTTCACAAGTTCTAACGGTTCTCAGTGTATGGTTCATAATTCCGGTAATTCAATTAGCGCAGTCAATATGTTCGCAGTCTATACCAAATTACGGAATATACGATTCTCCACACAAACGTTCGTATAAGCAATTTCATCTGTTCCAGGTAATACCTACGTCAGTCTTTTCAGTGTTCCGAGCATTTGTGGGCAAGACTAAGACTTAGGAAAATATCCCTCCTGTCCATGCCTAGAATAAGTTTCAGATAGGCGGTGGCAACGCCCCCTTGGTATTTCCCACATACGGTACAGATAGGTATATCGTTGTTCACATTACTTCTTCGACCTCCATTGGTCAAAGCTATTGTCGAGATTTTCTATTCACGGAGGTCATTGAAGCACCGGTCATTTCCACTTTCTGTTACTTTTGTTTCGTTCTTTCTAATTTCAGTTGACGATGTCAAACACATCTAGGTCACTCCCACCTCCAGTTCTTTTCCAGTCAGTGCCTATCATGTGGGTTGCCTATCAGATTAGCTGGGTAAATTTTACCTCATATTCGACCACAGTCCTATCACTTTACTCAAGTTGTTCAAACTCGGATACTTTCCTATTTCAGATGTATTGGGGAAAACATTTTTTTTTTTTTTTGAAGAGAACTTCACATATTTTCTCAGTTTCTAAACCCAAGTCTCAGTTTTCAGTGGTTCAGTACCTCCCAGAAATTCCGGTGGTTTCAGTCTATTTGGGTTTCAGTTCATATTCAGTTGGTTCCGGCAGGTATGTCTGCCTTTATTCTTTCAGATTTTCGATTAAGGCCTCAATCATTCATTCTAGCCTGTTAATCCTCAGATTAGAAGTTTCAGTTCGTTCACCTCCTCCTTGTTGTTTATTTCAGATTCTCAGTTAACCTATTCATTCCCCAGGAATTTACCAAGAATTTCCGACTCGAAGCAACGCTGGCCAACGTGATTCCAATCGGACTTTCCAGGTCATTCAGCAAAGGCATGAGACTCTATGGCTTAACATTCCACAAATTAGGTTCCCACATATTCTTTGATCAACACAGGGAAGTTCTCACTGATTTCACATTTTATTCCATATCAGACGTGTGTATACTTTCATTTCAGTTCAGGTATGGTCACATGACCCTTTACTTTCACACGTTCACTTTCTTATAGATTTCCACAGTCGGTAGTAACATTAACATTACACGTTATTCTATTTAACCTCTTTAAGTATGCACATAGGTTTCATTTCATTTCACTATAAGCAGTGGTAGCAATTATAAACATAAACAGTTGCACACTTAAACAGTTAACACATTAGCATATAATCAGTCATGTCATTGTCGCACACACTTTTCATGCTCATGCAATGCCCTAACTTCTTCTAGGACATCCTATAGCTCATTTGGACACGTGTGTGCGGTATAACTCGTGGTTAAGTATCGCTCTGATACCACTCTGTCACGACCCAAACCCGGCCCTATGGGTTTAGCACCGTAACCGGCCAGTAATCCGTGATTACCGAAGGCCTGCTCAACAGTAATACAGTATAACAGAGTTCAGGGCCTGGCGGAAGCCAATACAGTAAATAACTAGTGTCCATTGAGCTGTGAAAATCTGTATGCCAAAAACATTTTCATGCATTCATACAGTTCAACAGTACGGTCTATATACAGTCAGATACAACATTCAGTACAGGGACTTAATCCCCCAATAACAGTACAGTAAAACAGTAAACAGTCTATACAGTACAATGACAGTTGGGTGAAGCTAAGACACCCCAAAAGCAGTCTAAGCTTGATTACACTCGGGACCTCGCAGTGAGGCACAATGGTTGGCTTGACAAAACTAAAGCTTGCCTGACGCTCCTAGCTGCGGTCTGGTGCTTGACACCTACATATATATATGAGCAGTGAGCTAAAGCCCAGTGATTAACATAATGTATAAAGAGGTTAAGAATGAAATGTCCTTACAGTAATGAAAACAGTTCATTTAACAGTATTTCAGTCTTTCAGTCAGAACAGTTATTCAGTCATATGTGGTACATCCATTAGCATAGCAGTAACAGTAGGTCATAAAGACCGAACAGTAATGATGGCCAGTCATTCAGTAAACAGTATGGTTCCACGAGGAAACCGACAGAGATCTCTGTAACAGTACAGTCAGTAACAGTAGGTGCTAAGGATGCCACAGTACAGTTCAGAAATAAAGGACATACATTCATTCAGTAAATAATATCAGTTCAATAAACAGTTCAGTTCAGTATTCAAAAGATAACCATTTTGAACATATCTTTATACAATTGTTACTCACAGAGTTTGGGCTTATCAGTAGCTAGAGCGTCTCCTCGGGATGCCAACCCTACACAGTTAACAAATAGAACGCACACTAAGTTTAACAGTCGGGAAGGATGATAATTGAATCCTTAAATTTCCTCGGTGTGGTTCTACGTCTAAATCCTCATTAAGATGTCTTAAACTAGGCCTAAGAATGCCTAGAATGGGATGAGGATGCAAAAATACAGTTAGAAGGCATTTTTCAAAAGTTGCTGAAAACAGGCTCCTCGCTCGAGCGAGCCTTCCTTCGCTCGAGCGAGCTTCCAAAATCAAAGGCTTCGCTCGAGCGAACAATCCTTCGCTCGAGCGATCTGATGAACAGTAAAAGTACTGGATGCTCGATTTTTACGCGCGATGCACGCTCGATGCTCGCTCGAGCGAGGAATCCTTCGCTCGAGCGAGGAAGCCAAATCTGGAATTTCCAGATTTGTCTCCCAAGTTCGAACTAAGCATTCAAACATCCAAAACTCAACCTCTTGGCCCCAAATTCTGGAAAATACATCCCAATACAATGAATAACAAGTTTCAAAAGCTAATTTGCACATGCAAGGGCCAAGGTTGGTCAATTAAAGCCATTTTTCAAACCCATTTCAAGAACAATTTGTAAACATGCAATGCATGAGCTTTAAACCAAATTCAATCTTCAAATCTTGCTCTATTGAGCTCAATAGTTGGAAAACCAAATGAAAACATGGTCTATGATAAAAACATGAGCATGCATGAACATTTCATCATGGATTCAACTTCAAAATGCACCAATTCAAGCATGCATGCAACAAACCAAGCTTAATTCAACCTCCATGCACTAAATCATGGCTTGATTCTACAATGGAGCCTAGAACATGCAAGATGAAGCTCAAGACAACAAGAAGAAGATGAATTCACTTACCTAAGGCTCAATCTCTTTCCTAGAAGTTCAATCTAGCAATCTATGCCTCAAATCTTCAAGTTCTTCTAGCAATTTCAACACTTTGAGTCCAATTCTCTCTTATCCTCACTCTCTCAAGTTTGGTCGGTTGGAATGCAAGAATAGGGCTGATGATATGTTTTGATTAAGTGCAAACAAGGCTCAAGGATGAATAAACAAAGAGGCCACTCACATGGCAATTTCGTAAATACGTCAAACTCTTCAATTGACTTTAATTAATCTAATTTAATCATTCCTAAACAATTTTCAGATAAATATATCATTAAATCACAAATATTCTACTGATTATGGAACACTAAACGGTTTCCAGTTCGGCCGCCGATAAGGCCTCCAATTAGCAGTTTAAACATATGAAATCAAACAGACAATCAATCAATCAAAAGATGCAATAGGCAATTCAACAATTAAACTTATTCGATTTCAGTTTCGATTTCAATCAGTCTATTCAGTACTTCAGTTAATTCAATCACCAGTCATTAGCGGTCCAGTTTAGCAATAATCAGTATACCATTCAGTGGTTATATCGGTGATCAGTACGAGGGTTGTTACATGCGTAAAATAGCGCGAGTGTCAACCGCAATAACAGTGCGATGCGCAAAATAGCTTGAGTGATAAACTGCACAAAACAGAGCGATGCGCAACTTAGCGCGAGTGATAAACTGCATAAAACAGTGCGATGCGCAAAATAGCGCGAGTGATAAACTGCACAAAACAGCGCGATGCGGAAAATAGCGCGAGTGTCAACTGCACAAAACAGTGCGATGCGGAAAATAGCGCGAGTGTCAACTGCACAAAACAGTGCGATGCGCAAAATAGCACGAGTGATAAACTGCACAAAACCGTGCAAAGCGCAAAATAGCGCGAGTGCAAACTGCACAAAACAGTGCGATGCGCAACTTAACGCGAGTGATGAACTGCACAAAACAGTGCGATGCGCAAAATCGCGCGAGCGTCAACTGTACAAAATAGTGCGATGCGCAAAATAGCGCGAGTGTCAACTGCACAAAACAGCGCGATGCGCAAAATAGCGCCAGTGTCAACTGCACAAAACAGTGCGATGCGCAAAATAGCGCGAGTGATAAACTGCACAAAACAGTGCGATGCGCAAAACAACGCGAGTGATAAACTGCACAAAACAGTGCGATGCGCAAAGTAGCGCAAGTGATGAATTGCACAAAACAGTGCGATGCGCAAAATAGCGCGAGTGTCAACTGCACAAAACAATGCGATGCGCCAAATAGCGCGAGTGTCAACTGCACAAAACAGTGCGATGCGCAACTTAGCGCGAGTGATAAACTGCACAAAATAGTGCGATGCGCAACATAGCGCGAGTGTCAACTGCACAAAACAGTGCGATGCGCAAAATTGCGCGAGTTATACACATCACAAAACAGTGCAATGCGCAATATAGCGCGAGTGATAAACTGCACAAAGCAACGCGATGCGCAAAATAGCGCGAGTGTCAACTGCACAAAACAGTGCGATGCGCAACTTAGCGCGAGTGAGAAACTGCACAAAACTGTGCGATGCGCAAAATAGCGACAGTGTCAACTGCAGAAAACAGTGCGATGCGCAAAATAGCGCGAGTGATAAACTGCACAAAACAGTGCGATGCGCAAAATAGCGCGAGTGTCAACTGCACAAAACAGTGCGATGCGCAAAATAGTGCGAGTGTAAACTGCGCAAAACAGTGCGATACGCAACTTAGCGCGAGTGATAAACTGCAAAAAAACAGTGCGATGCGCAAAATAGCGCGAGTGCAAACGGCACAAAACAGTGAGATGCGCAAAATAGCGAGAGTGTCAACTGTACAAAACAGTGAGATGCGCAAAATAGCGCGAGTGCGAACTGCACAAAACAGTGCGATGCGCAAAATAGCGAGAGTGTCAACTGCACAAAACAGTGCGATGCGCAAAATAGCGCGATTGATAAAATGCACAAAACAGTGCGCTGCGCAACTTAGCGCGAGTGATAAACGGCATAAAACAGTGCAATGCGCAAAATAGCGCGAGTGATGAACTGCACAAAACAGGGCGATGCGGAAAATAGCGCGAGTGTCAACTGCACAAAACAGTGCGATGCGCAAAATAGCGCGAGTGTCAACTGCACAAAACAGGGCGATGCGCAACTTAGCGCGAGTGAGAAACTGCACAAAACTGTGCGATGCGCAAAATAGCGCGAGTGATAAACTGCACAAAACAGTGCGATGCGCAAAATAGCGCGAGTGTCAACTGCACAAAACAGTGCGATGCGCAAAATAGCGCGAGTGACGAACTGCACAAAACAGTGCGATGCCCAAAATAGTGCGAGTGTAAACTGCACAAAACAGTGCGATGCGCAAGTTAGCGCGAGAGATAAACTGCAAAAAAACAGTGCGATGCGCAAAATAGAGCGAGTGCAAACTGCACAAAACAGTGCGACGCGCACAATAGTGCGGGTGTCAACTGCACAAAACTGTGCGATGCGCAAAATAGCGCGAGTGCGAACTGCACAAAACAGTGCGATGCGCAAAATAGCGCGAGTGATAAACTGCACAAAACAGTGCGATGCGCAACTTAGCGCGAGTGATAAACGGCATAAAACAGTGCGATGCGCAAAATAGCGCGAGTGTCAACCGCACTAAACAGTGCGATGCGCAAAATAGCTTGAGTGATAAACTGCACAAAACAGTGCGACGCGCAAAATAGCGCGACTGTAAACTGCACAAAACAGTGCGATGCGCAAAATAGCGCGAGTGTCAACCGCACTAAACAGTGCGATGCGCAAAATAGCTTGAGTGATAAACTGCACAAAACAGTGCGACGCGCAAAATAGCGCGAGTGATAAACTGCACAAAACAGTGCGATGCGCAACTTAGCGCGAGTGATAAACTGCATAAAACAGTGCGATGCGTAAAATAGCGCGAGTGATAAACTGCACAAAACCGTGCAAAGCGCAAAATAGCGCGAGTGCAAACTGCACAAAACAGTGCGATGCGCAACTTAACGCGAGTGATGAACTGCACAAAACAGTGCGATGCGTAAAATAGCGCGAGTGCGAACTGCACAAAACAGTGCGATGCGCAAAATCGCGCGAGCGTCAACTGCACAAAACAGTGCGACGCGCAAAATAGCGAGAGTGATAAACTGCACAAAAATTTGCAATGCACAAAATAGCGCGAGTGCGAACTGTACAAAACAGTGCGATGCGCAAAATCGCGCGACAGTCAACTGCACAAAACAATGCGATGCTCAAAACAGCGCGAGTGATAAACTCCACAAAACAGTGCGATGCGCAAAGTAGCGCGAGTGATGAACTACACAAAACAGTGCGATGCGAAAAATAGCGCGAGTGTCAACTGCAAAAAACAATGCGATGCGCCAAATAGCGTGAGCGTCAACTGCACAAAACAGTGCGATGCGCAACTTAGCGCGAGTGATAAACTGCACAAAACAGTGCGATGCGCAAAATAGCGCGAGTGTCAACTGCACAAAACAGTGCGATGCGCAAAATAGCGCGAGTTATAAACATCACAAAACAGTGCAATGCGCAAAATAGCGCGAGTGATAAACTGCACAAAGCAGCGCGATGCGCAAAATAGCGCGAGTGTCAACTGCACAAAACAGTGCGATGCGCAACTTAGCGCGAGTGGGAAACTGCACAAAACTGTGCGATGCGCAAAATAGCGCGAGTGATAAACTGCACAAAACATTGCGATGCGCAAAATAGCGACAGTGTCAACTGCACAAAACAGTGCGATGCGCAAAATAGCGCGAGTGATAAACTGCACAAAACAGTGCGATGCGCAAAATAGCGCGAGTGTCAACTGCACAAAACAGTGCGATGCGCAAAATAGCGCGAGTGTCAACTGCACAAAACAGTGCGTTGCACAAAATAGTGCCATTGTGAACTGCACAAAACAGTGCGATGCGCAACTTAGCGCGAGTGATAAACTGCAAAAAAACAGTGCGATGCGCACAATGGCGCGAGTGTCAACTGAACAAAACAGTGAGATGCACAAAATAGCGCGAGTGCGAACTGCACAAAACAGTGCGATGCGCAAAATAGCGAGAGTGTCAACTGCACAAAACAGGGCGATGCGCAACTTAGCGCGAGTGAGAAACTGCACAAAACTGTGCGATGCGCAAAATAACGCGAGTGATAAACTGCACAAAACTGTGCGATGCGCCAAATAGCGCGAGTGATAAACTGCACAAAACAGTGCGATGCGCAACTTAGCACGAGTGATAAACTGCATAAAATAGTGCGATGCGCAAAATAGCGCGAGTGATAAACTGCACAAAACAGCGCGATGCGGAAAATAGCGCGAGTGTCAACTGCACAAAACAGTGCGATGCGCAAAATAGCGCGAGTGTCAACTGCACAAAACAGGGCGATGCGCAACTTAGCGCGAGTGAGAAACTGCACAAAACTGTGCGATGCGCAAAATAGCGCGAGTGATAAACTGCACAAAACAGTGCGATGCGCAAAATAGCGCGAGTGACGAACTGCACAAAACAGTGCGATGCGCAAAATAGCGCGAGTGTAAACTGCACAAAACAGTGCGATGCGCAAGTTAGCGCGAGAGATAAACTGCAAAAAAACAGTGCGATGCGCAAAATAGAGCGAGTGCAAACTGCACAAAACAGTGCGACGCGCACAATAGTGCGGGTGTCAACTGCACAAAACAGTGCGATGCGCAAAATAGCGCGAGTGATAAACTGCACAAAACAGTGCGATGCGCAACTTAGCGCGAGTGATAAACGGCATAAAACAGTGCGATGCGCAAAATAGCGCGAGTGTCAACCGCACTAAACAGTGCGATGCGCAAAATAGCTTGAGTGATAAACTGCACAAAACAGTGCGACGCGCAAAATAGCGCGAGTGATAAACTGCACAAAACAGTGCGATGCGCAAAATAGCGCGA
Organism: Camellia japonica; assembly: GCA_030407325.1. Lineage (NCBI taxonomy): Eukaryota > Viridiplantae > Streptophyta > Magnoliopsida > Ericales > Theaceae > Camellia > Camellia japonica. Next base: position 49,086 of record JAPPVO010003306.1, on the reverse strand, counting down.
GTGTAAACTGCACAAAACAGTGCAATGCGCAACTTAGCGCGAGTGATAAACTGCACAAAACACTGCGATACGCAAAATAGCGTGAGTGTCAACTGCACAAAACAGTGCGATGCGCAAAATAGCGCGAGTGTCAATTGCACAAAACAGTGCGATGCGCAAAATAGCGCGAGTGATAAATTGCACAAAACAGTGCGAAGCGCAAAATAGCGCGAGTGCGAACTGCACAAAACAGTGCGATGCGCAACTTAACGTGAGTGATAAACTGCACAAAACAGTGCGATGCGCAAAATAGCGCGAGTGATAAACTGCACAAAACAGTGTGATGCGCAACTCAGCGCGAGTGATGAACTGCACAAAACAGTGCGATGCGCAAAATAGCGCGACTGTGAACTGCACAAAACAGTGCGATGCGCAAAATCGCGCGAGTGTGAACTGCACAAAACTGTGCGATGCGCAAAACAGCGCGAGTGTAAACTGCACAAAATAGTGCGATGCGCAACTTAGCGCGAGTGATAAACAGCACAAAACAGTGCGATGCGCAAAATAGCGAGAGTGACAAACTGCACAAAAATTTGCAATGCACAAAATAGCGCGGGTGCGAACTGCACAAAACAGTGCGATGCGCAAAATAGCGCGAGAGACAACTGCACAAGACAGTGCGATGCGCAAATAGCGCGAGTGATAAACTGCACAAAATAGTGCGAGTGATAAACTAGCGCGAGTGATAAATAGCGCGAGTGATAAACTGCATAAAACAGCGCGATGCGCAAAATAGCGCGAGTGTCAACTGCACAAAACAGTGCGATGCCCAACTTAGCGCGAGTGAGAAACTACACAAAACTGTGCGATGCGCAAAATAGCGCGAGTGATAAACTGCACAAAACAGTGTGATGCGCAAAATAGCGCCATTCTCACGGCACAAAACAATGCGATGCGCAAAATAGCGCGAGTGATAAACTTCACAAAACAGTGCGATGCGCAAAATAGCGCGAGTGTCAACTGCACAAAACAGTGGGATGCGCAAAATAGCGCGAGTGTCAACTGCACAAAACTGTGTCATGCACAAAATAGTGCGAGTGTAAACTGCACAAAACAGTGCGATGCGCAACTTAGCTCGAGTGATAAACTGCAAAAAAAAAGTGCGATGCGCAAAATAGCGCGAGTGCAAACGGCACAAAACAGTGCGATGCGCACAACAGCGCGAGTGTCAACTGCACAAAACAGTGCGATGCGGAAAATAGCGCGAGTGATACAATGCACAAAACAGCGCGATGCGCAAAATAGGGCGAGTGACAGACTGCACAAAACAGTGCGATGCGCAAAATAGCGCGAGTGATACACTGCACAAAACAGTGCGATGCGCAAAATAGCTCGATTGTCAACTGCACAAAACAGTGCGATGCGCAAAATAACGCGAGTGATAAACAGCACAAAACAGTGCAATGCGCAACTTAGTGCAAGTGATAAACTGCACAAAACAGTGCACTGCGCAAAATAGCGCGAGTGTCAATTGCACAAAACAGTGCGATGCGCAAAATAGCGCGAGTGCAAACTGCACAAAAGAGTGCGATGTGCAAATTAGCGCGAGTGTCAACTGCACAAAACAGTGCGATGCGCAAAATTGCGCGAGTGTAAACTGCACAAAATAGTGCGATGCGAAACTTAGCGCGAGTGATAAACTGCGCAAAACAGGGAGATGCGCAAAATAGCGCGAGTGTCAACTCCACAAAACAGTGCAATGCGTAAAATAGCGCGAGTGATAAACTGCACAAAACAGTGCGATGCGCTAAATAATGTGAGTGCGAACTGCACATAACAGTGCGATGCGCAACTTAACGCGAGTGATAAACTGCACAAAACAGTGCGATGCGCAAAATAGCGCGAGTGTCAACTGCACAAAACAGTGCGATGCGCAAAATAGCGCGAGTGATAAACAGCACAAAACAGTGCCATGCGCAAAATAGCGCGAGTGCGTACTGCACAAAGCAGTGCGATGCGCAAAATAGCGCGAGTGACAAACTGCACAAAACAGGGCGATGCGCAAAATAGCGCGAGTGACAAACTGCACAAAACAGCGCGATGCGCAAAATAGCGCGAGTGTCAACTGCACAAAACAGTGCGATGCGCAAAATAGCGCGAGTGATGAACTGCACAAAACTGTGCGAGGCGCAAAATACCGCGAGTGTCAACTGCACAAAACAGTGCGATGCACAAAATAGTGCGAGTGTAAACTGCACAAAACAGTGCGATGCGCAACTTAGCGTGAGTGATGAACTGCAAACAAAACAGTGCAATGCACAAAATAGCGCGGGTGCAAACTGCACAAAACAGTGTGATGCGCACAATAGCGAGAGTGTCAACAGCACAAAACAGTGCGATGCGCAAAATAGCGCGAGTGCAAACTGCACAAAACAGTGTGATGCGCAAAATAGCGCGAGTGATAAACTGCACAAAACAATGCGATGCGCAACTTAGCGCGAGTGATAAACTGCACAAAACAGTGCGATGCACAACTTAGCGCGAGTGATAAACTGTATAAAACAGTGCGATGCGCAAAATAGCGCGAGTGTCAACTACACAAAACAGTGAATGCGCAAAAGACCGCGAGTGATGAACTGCACAAAACAGTGCGACGCGCAAAATAGCGCGATTGATGAACTGCGAAAAACAGTGCGATGCACAAAATAGCGCGAGTGTAAACTGCACAAAACAGTGCAATGCGCAAAATAGCGCGATTGATGAACTGCGCAAAACAGTGCGATGCGCAAAATAGCGCGAGTGATAAACTGCATAAAACAGTGCGATGCGCAAAATAGCGGGACTGTCAACTGCACAAAACAGTGCGATGCGCAAAATAGCGCGAGTGTCAATTGCACAAAACAGTGCGATGCGCAATATAGCGCGAGTGCGAACTGCAGAAAAGAGTGCGATGTGCAAAATAGCGCGAGTGTAAACTGCACAAAATAGTGCGATGCGAAAGTTAGCGCGAGTGATAAACTGCACAAAACAGTGCGATGTGCAAAATAGCGCGAGTGATAAACTGCACAAAATAGTGCGATGCACAAAATAGCGCGAGTGTCAACTGCACAAAACAGTGCGACGCACAAAATAGCGCGAGTGATAAACTGCACAAAACAGTGTGATGCGCAACTTAGCGCGAGTGATAAACTGCACAAAACAGTGCGATGCGCAAAATATCGTGAGTGCGAACTGCAAAAAATAGTGCGATGCGCAAAATAGCGCGAGTGTGAACTGCACAAAACAGTGCGATGCGCAAAATAGCGCGAGTGATAAACTGCACAAAACAGTGCGATGCGCAACTTAGCGCGAGTGATAAACTGCACAAAACAGTGCGATGCGCAAAATAGCGCGAGTGTCAACTGCACAAAACAGTGCGATGCGCAAAATAGCGCGAGTGATAAACTGCACAAAAATTTGCAATGTGCAAAATAGCGCGAGTGCGAATTGCACAAAACTGTGCGATGCGCAAAATAGCGAGAGAGTCAACAGCACAAAAAGTGCGATGCGCAAACTAGCGCGAGTGACAAATTGCACAAAACAGTGCGACGCGCAAAATAGCGTGAGCGATGAACTGCACAAAATTGTGCGATGCGCAAAATAGCGCGAGTGTCATCTGCACAAAACAATGCGATGCGCCAAATAGCACGAGTGTCAACTGCACAAAACTGTGCGATGCGCAACTTAGCGCGAGTGATAAACTGCACAAAACAGTGCGATGCGCAAAATAGCGCGAGTGTCAACTGCACAAAACAGTGCGATGCGCAAAATAGCGCGAGTGATAAACTGCACAAAACAGTGCCATGCGCAAAATAGCGCGTGTGCGAACTGCACAAAACAGTGCGATGCGCAAAATAGCGCGAGTGTCAACGGCACAAAACAGTGCGATGCAAAAAAAAGCGCGAGTGACAAACTGCACAAAACAGGGCGATGCGCAAAATAGCGCGAGTGATAAACTGCACAAAACAGTGCGATGCGCAACTTAGCGCGAGTGATAAACTGCACAAAACAGTGCGATGCGCAAAATTGCGCGAGTGTAAACTGCACAAAATAGTGCGTTGCGAAACTTAGCGCGAGTGATAAACTGCACAAAACAGGGAGATGCGCAAAATAGCGCGAGTGTCAACTCCACAAAACAGTGCGATGCGCAAAATAGCGCGACTGATAAACTGCACAAAATAGTGCGATGCGCTAAATAATGTGAGTGCGAACTGCACAAAACAGTGCGATGCGCAACTTAACGCGAGTGATAAACTGCACAAAACAGTGCGATGCGCAAAATAGCGCGAGTGTCAACTACACAAAACAGTGAGATGCGCAAAATAGCGCGAGTGATGAACTGCACAAAACAGTGCGACGCGCAAAATAGCGCGAGTGATAAACTGCACAAAACAGTGCGATGCGCAAAATAGCGCGAGTGTAAACTGCACAAAACTGTGCGAGGCGCAAAATACCGCGAGTGATAAACTGCACAAAACAGTGCGATGCGCAAAATAGCGCTAGTGTCAACTGCACAAAACAGTGCGATGCGCAACTTAGCACGAGTGATAAACTGCACAAAACAATGCGATGCGCAAAATAGCGGGACTGTCAACTGCACAAAACAGTGCGATGCGCAAAATAGCGCGAGTGTCAATTGCACAAAACAGTGAGATGCGCAATATAGCGCGAGTGCGAACTGCAGAAAAGCGTGCGATATGCAAAATAGCGCGAGTGTAAACTGCACAAAATAGTGCGATGCGAAAGTTAGCGCGAGTGATAAACTGCACAAAACAGTGCGACGTGCAAAATAGCGCGAGTGATAAACTGCACAAAATAGTGCGATGCACAAAATAGCGCGAGTGTCAACTGCACAGAACAGTGCGATGCGCAAAATAGCGCGAGTGATAAACTGCACAAAACAGTGTGATGCGCAACTTAGCGCGAGTGATAAACTGCACAAAACAGTGCGATGCGCAAAATATCGCGAGTGCGAACTGCAAAAAATAGTGCGACGCGCAAAATCGCGCGAGTGTCAACTGCACAAAACAGTGCGATGCGCAAAATAACGCGAGTGTAAACAGCACAAAACAGTGCGATGCGCAACTTAGCGCGAGTGATAAACGGCACAAAACAGCGCGATGCGCAAAATAGCGCGAGTGTCAACTGCATAAAACAGTGCGATGCGCAAAATAGCGAGAGTGATAAACTGCACAAAAATTTGCAATGTGCAAAATAGCCCGAGTTCGAACTGCACAAAACTGTGCGATGCGCAAAATAGCGCGAGAGTCACTGCACAAAAAGTGCGATGCGCAACTAGCGCGAGTGACAAACTGCACAAAACAGTGCGACGCGCAAAATAGCGTGAGTGATGAACTGCACAAAATTGTGCGATGCGCAAAATAGCGCGAGTGTTAACTGCACAAAACAGTGCGATGCGCCAAATAGCATGAGTGTCAACTGCACAAAACAGTGCGATGCGCAACTTAGCGTGAGTGATAAACTGCACAAAACAGTGCGATGCGCAAAATAGCGCGAGTGTCAACTGCACAAAACAATACGATGCGCAAAATAGCGCGAGTGATAAACTGCACAAAACAGCGCAATGCGCAAAATAGCGCGTGTGCAAACTGCACAAAATAGTGCGATGCGCAAAATAGCGCGAGTGTCAACGGCACAAAACAGTGCGATGCAAAAAAAAGCACGAGTGACAAACTGCACAAAACAGGGCGATGCACAAAATAGCGCGAGAGATAAACTGCACAAAACAGTGCGATGCGCAACTTAGCGCGAGTGATAAACTGCACAAAACAGTGCGATGCGTAAAATTGCGCGAGTGTAAACTGCACAAAATAGTGCGTTGCGAAACTTAGCGCGAGTGATAAACTGCACAAAACAGGGAGATGCGCAAAAAGCGCGAGTGTCAACTCCACAAAAACAGTGCGATGTGCAAAATAGCGCGAGTGATAAACTGCACAAAATAGTGCGATGCGCTAAATAATGTGAGTGCGAACTGCACAAAACAGTGCGATGCGCAACTTAAAGCGAGTGATAAACTGCACAAAACAGTGTGATGCGCAAAATATCGCGAGTGTCAACTACACAAAACAGTGAGATGCGCAAAATAGCGCGAGTGATGAACTGCACAAAACAGTGCGACGCGCAAAATAGCGCGAGTGATAAACTGCACAAAACAGTGCGACGCGCAAAATAGCGCGAGTGTAAACTGCACAAAATAGTGCAATGCGCAACTTAGCGCGAGTGATAAACTGCACAAAACAGTGCGATGCGCAAAATAGCGGGACTGTCAACTGCACAAAACAGTGCGATGCGCAAAATAGCGCGAGTGTCAATTGCACAAAACAGTGCGATGCGCAATATAGCGCGAGTGCGAACTGCAGAAAAGAGTGCGATGTGCAAAATAGCGCAAGTGTAAACTGCACAAAATAGTGCGATGCGAAAGTTAGCGCGAGTGATAAACTGCACAAAACAGTGCGATGTGCAAAATAGCGCGAGTGATAAACTGCACAAAATAGTGCGATGCACAAAAATAACGCGAGTGTCAACTGCACAAAACAGTGCGATGCATAAAATAGCGCGAGTGATAAACTGCACAAAATAGTGTGATGCGCAACTTAGCGCGAGTGATAAACTGCACAAAACAGTGCGATGCGCAAAATATCGCGAGTGCGAACTGCAAAAAACAGTGCGACGCGCAAAATCGCGCGAGTGTCAACTGCACAAAACAGTGCGATGCGCAACTTAGCGCGAGTGATAAACGGCACAAAACAGTGCGATGCGCAAAATAGCGCGAGTGTCAACTGCATAAAACAGTGCGATGCGCAAAATAGCGAGAGTGATAAACTGCACAAAACTGTGCGATGCGCAAAATAGCGCGAGAGTCAACTGCACAAAACAGTGCGATGCGCAAACTAGCGCGAGTGATAAACTGCACAAAACAGTGCGACGCGCAAAATAGCGCGTGTGATGAACTGCACAAAATAGTGCGATGCGCAAAATAGCGCGAGTGTCAACTGCACAAAACAGTGCGATGCGCCAAATAGCGCGAGTGTCAACTGCACAAAACAGTGCGATGCGCAAAATAGCGCGAGTGATAAACTGCACAAAACAGTGCGATGCGCAAAATAGCGCGTGTGCGAACTGTACAAAACAGTGCGATGCACAAAATAGCGCGAGTGTCAACTGCACAAAACAGTGCGATGCAAAAAAAAGCGCGAGTGACAAACTGCACAAAACAGGGCGATGCGCAAAATAGCGCGAGTGATAAACTGCACAAAACAGCGCGATCCGCAACATAGCGTGAGTGTCAACTGCACAAAACAGTGCGATGCGCAAAATAGCGCGAGTGACAAACTGCACAATACAGTGCGATGCGCAAAATAGCGCGAGGGATAAACTGCACAAAACAGCGCGATGCGCAAAATAGCGCGAGTGTCAACTGCACAAAACAGTGCGATGCGCAAAATAGCGCGAGTAACAACTGCACAAAACAGTGGGATGCACAAAATAGCGCGAGTGAGAAATTGCACAAAACTGTGCAATGCGCAAATAGCGCGAGTGATAAACTGCACAAAATAGTGCGATGCGCAAAATAGCGCCAGTGCCAACTGCACAAAATAGCACGACGCGCAAAATAGCGCAAGTGATAAACTGCACAAAACCGTGCGATGCGCAAAATAGCACGAGTGTCAACTGCACAAAACAGTGCGATGCACAAAATAGTGCGAGTGTAAACTGCACAAAACAGGGCGATGCGCACAATAGCGCGAGTGTCAACGGCACAAAACAGTGCAATGCACAAAATAGCGCGAGTGCGAACTGCACAAAGCAGTGCGATGCGCAAAATAGCGCGAGTGTCAACTGCACCAAACAGTGCGATGCGCAAAATAGCGCGAGTGATAAACTGCACAAAACAGGGCGATGCGCAAAATAGCGCGAGTGATAAACTGCACAAAACAGCGTGATGCGCAAAATAGCGCGAGTGTCAACTGCACAAAACAGTGCGATGCGCAAAATAGCGCGAGTGTCAACTGCACAAAACAGGGCGATGCGCAACTTAGCACGAGTGAGAAACTGCAGAAAACTGTGCGATGCGCAAAATAGCGCCATTGTCAACCGCACAAAACAGTGCGATACGCAAAATAGCGCGAGGGATAAACTGCACAAAACAGTGCGATACGCAAAATAGCGCGAGTGTCAACTGCACAAAACAGTGCGATGAAAAAAAAATCGCGAGTGACAAACAGGGCGATGCGCAAAATAGCGCGAGTGATAAACTGCACAAAACAGTGCGATGCGCAACATAGCGTGAGTGTCAACTGCACAAAACAGTGCGATGCGCAAAATAGCGCGAGTGACAAACTGCACAAAACAGTGCGATGCGTAAAATAGCGCGAGTGATAAACTGCACAAAACAGTGCGATGCGCAAAATAGCGCGAGTGTCAAGTGCACAAAACATTGCGATGTGCAAAATAGCGCGAGTGATGAACTGCAGAAAACCGTGCAATGCGCAAAATAGCGCGGGTGTTAACTGCACAAAACAGTGCGATGCGCAACATAGCGCAAGTGTCAACTGCACAAAACAGTGCGATGCCCAAAATAGTGCGAGGGTAAACTGCACAAAACAGTGCGATGCGCAACTTAGCGCGAGTGATAAACTGCAAAAAAACAGTGCGATGCGCAAAATAGAGCGAGGGCAAACTGCACAACACAGTGCGATGCGCACAATAGCGCGAGTGTCAACTGCACAAAACAGTGCGATGCTCAAAATAGCGCGAGTGCGAACTGCACAAAACAGTGCGATGCGCAAAATAGCGCGAGTGATAAACTGCACAAAACAGTGCGATGCGCAAAATAGCGCGAGTGATAAACTGCACAAAACAGTACGATGCGCAGCTTAGCGCGAGTGATAAACTGCATAAAACAGTGCGATGCGCAAAATAGCGCGAGTGTCAACTGCACAAAACTGTGCGATGCGCAAAATACCTTGAGTGATAAACTGCACAAAACAGTGCGACGCGCAAAATAGCGCAAGCGGTAAACTGCACAAAACAGTGCGATGCGCAAAATAGCACGAGTGATAAACTGCACGAAACAGTGCGATGCGCAAAATAGCGCGAGTGTCAACTGCACAAAACAGTGCGATGCGCAAAATATCGCGAGTGATAAACTGCACAAAACAGCGCGATGCGCCAAATAGCGGGAGTGTCAACTGCATAAAACAGTGAGATGCGCGAAATAGCGCGAGTGTCAATTGCACAAAACAGTGCGATGAGCAAAATAGCGTGAGTGATAAACTGCACAAAACAGCGCGATGCGCAAAATAGCGCGAGTGATGAACTGCACAAAACAGTGCGACGCGCAAAATAGCGCGAGTGATGAACTGCGCAAAACAGTGCGATGCGCAAGATAGCGCGAGTGTAAACTGCACAAAACAGTGCAATGCGCAACTTAGCGCGAGTGATAAACTGCACAAAACAGTGCGATGCGCAAAATAGCGGGACTGTCAACTGCACAAAACAGTGTGATGCGCAAAATAACGCGAGTGTCAACTGCACAAAACAGTGCGATGCGCAACTTATCGCGAGTGAGAAACTGCACAAAACTGTGCGATGCGCAAAATAGCGCGAGTGATAAACTGCACAAAACAGTGCGATGCGCAAAATAACGCGAGTGTCAAGGGCACAAAACAGTGCGATGTGCAAAATAGCGCGAGTGATGAACTGCAGAAAACAATGCGATGCGCAAAATAGCGCGAGTGTCAACTGCACAAAACAGTGCGATGCGCAACATAGCGCAAGTGTCAACTGCACAAAACAGTGCGATGCCCAAAATAGCGCGAGTGTAAACTGCACAAAACAGTGCGATGCGCAAAATTGCGCGAGTGATAAACTGCACAAAACAGCGCGATGCGCAAAATAGCGCGAGTGTCAACTGCACAAAACAGTGCGATGCGCAAAATAGCGCGAGTGATAAACTGCACAAAACAGTGCGAAGCGCAAAATAGCGCGAGTGATGAACTGCACAAAACAGTGCGATGCGCAAAATGGCGCGAGTGTCAATTGCCCAAAAGAGTGCGTTGCGCAAAATAGCGCGAGTGTCAACTGCACAAAACAGTGCGATGCGCAAAATAGCGCGAGTGATAAACTGCACAAAACAGTGCGAAGCGCAAAATAGCGCGAGTGCGAACTGCACAAAACAGTGCGATGCGCAAGTTAACGCGAGTGATAAACTGCACAAAACAGTGCGATGCGCAAAATAGCGCGAGTGTCAACTGCACAAAACAGTGCGATGCGCAAAATAGCGCGAGGGATAAACTGCACAAAACAGTGTGATGCGCAACTTAGCGCGAGTGATAAACTGCACAAAACCGTGCGATGCGTAAAATAGCGCGAGTGCGAACTGCACAAAACAGTGCGATGCGCGAAATCGCGCGAGTGTCAACTGCACAAAACAGTGCGATGCGCAAAATAGCGCGAGTGTCAACTGCACAAAACAATGCGAAGCGCAAAATAGCGCGAGTGATAAACTACACAAAACAGCGCGATGCGCAAAATAGCGCGAGTGTCAACTGCACAAAACAGTGCGATGCGCAAAATAGCGCGAGTGCGAACTGCACAAAACAGTGCGATGCGCAAAATAGCGCGAGTGATGAACTGCAAAAAACAGTGCGATGCGCAAAATAGCGCGAGTGTCAACTGCACAAAACAATGCGATGCGCCAAATAGCGCGAGTGTCAACTGCTCAAAACAGTGCGGTGCGCAACTTAGCGCGGGTGATAAACTGCAGAAAACAGTGCGATGCGCAACGTAGCGCGAGTGTCAACTGCACAAAACAGTGCGATGCGCAAAATAGCGCGAGTTATAAACATCACAAAACAGTGCAATGCGCAAAATAGCGCGAGTACGAACTGCACAAAACAGTGCGATGCGCAAAATAGCACGAGTGTCAACTGCACGAAACAGTGCGATGCGCAAAATAGCGCGAGTGACAAACTGCACAAAACAGGGCGATGCGCAAAATAGCGCGAGTGATAAACTGCACAAAATAGCGCGATGCGCAAAATAGCGCGAGTGTCAACTGCACAAAACAGTGCGATGCGCAAAATAGCGTAAGTGTCAACTGCACGAAACAATACGATGCGTAACTTAGCGCGAGTGAGAAACTGCACAAAACAGTGCGATGCGCAAAATAGCGCGAGTGTAAACTGCACAAAACATTGCGATGCGCAAAATTACGCGAGTGATAAACTGCACAAAACAGTGCGATGCGCAAAATAGCGCGAGTGATAAACTGCACAAAACAGTGCGATGCGCAAAATAGCGCGAGTGTCAACTGCACAAAACAGTGCGATGCACAAAATAGTGCGAGTGTAAACTGCACAAAACAGTGCGATGCGCAACTTAGCGCGAGTGATAAACTGCAAAAAAACAGTGCGATGCGCAAAATAGCGCGAGTGCAAACGGCACAAAACAGTGCGATGCGCACAATAGCGCGAGTGTCAACTGCACAAAACAGTGCGATGCGCAAAATAGCGCGAGTGCGAACTGCACAAAGCAGTGCGATGCGCAAAATAGCGCGAGTGTCAACTGCACCAAACAGTGCGATGCGCAAAATAGCGCGAGTGATAAACTGCACAAAACAGGGCGATGCGCAAAATAGCGCGAGTGATAAACTGCACAAAACAGCGCGATGCGCAAAATAGCGCGAGTGTCAACTGCACAAAACAGTGCGATGCGCAAAATAGCGCGAGTGTCAACTGCACAAAACAGGGCGATGCGCAACTTAGCGCGAGTGAGAAACTGCACAAAACTGTGCGATGCGCAAAATAGCGCCATTGTCAACTGCACAAAACAGTGCGATGCGCAAAATAGCGCGAGGGATAAACTGCACAAAACAGTGCGATGCGCAAAATAGCGCGAGTGTCAACTGCACAAAACAGTGCGATGCGCAAAATAGCGCGAGTGTCAACTGCACAAAACAGTGCGATGCACAAAATAGTGCGAGTGTAAACTGCACAAAACAGTGCGATGCGCAACTTAGCGCGAGTGATAAACTGTAAAAAAACAGTGCGATGCGCAAAATAGCGCGAGTGCAAACGGCACAAAACAGTGCGATGCGCACAATAGCGCGAGTGTCAACTGCACAAAACAGTGCGATGCGCAAAATAGCGCGAGTGCAAACTGCACAAAACAGTGCGATGCGCAAAATAGCGCGAGTGTCAACTGCACAAAACAGTGCGATGCGCAAAATAGCGCGAGTGACAAACTGCACAAAACAGCGCGATGCGCAAAATAGCGCGAGTGATAAACTGCACAAAACAGCGCGATGCGCAAAATAGCGCGAGTGTCAACTGCACAAAACAGTGCGATGCGCAAAATAACGCGAGTGTCAACTCCACAAAACAGTGCGATGCGCAACTTAGCGCGAGTGAGAAACTGCACAAAACTGTGCGATGTGCAAAATAGTGCGAGTGATAAACTGCACAAAACAGTGCGATGTGCAAAATAGCGCGAGTGATGAACTGCACAAAACAGTGCGATTCGCAAAATAGCGGGAGTGTCAACTGCACAAAACAGTGGGATGCGCAACCTAGCGCAAGTGACAACTGCACAAAACAGTGCGATGCCCAAAATAGTGCGAGTGTAAACTGCACAAAACAGTGCGATGCGCAACTTAGCGCGAGTGATAAACTGCAAAAAAATAGCGCGATGCGCAAAATAGCGCGAGTGCAAACTGCACAAAACAGTGCGATGCGCAAAATAGCACGAGTGTCAATTGCACAAAAACAAGGCGATGCGCAAAATAGCGCGAGTGTCAACTGCACAAAACAGTGCGATGCGCAAAATAGCGCGAGTGTCAACTGCACAAAACGGTGCGATGCGTAAAATAGCACGAGTGATAAACAGCACAAAACCGTGCGAAGCGCAAAATAGCGCGAGTGCAAACTGCACAAAACAGTGAGATGCGCAACTTAACGCGAGTAATAAACTGCACAAAACAGTGCGATGCGCAAAATAGTGCGAGTGTCATCTGCACAAAACAGTGCGATGGGCAAAATAGCGCGAGGGATAAACTGCACAAAACAGTGTGATGCGCAACTTAGTGCGAGTGATGAACTGCACAAAACAGTGCGATGCGCAAAATAGTGCGAGTGTCATCTGCACAAAACAGTGCGATGGGCAAAATAGCGCGAAGGATAAACTGCACAAAACAGTGTGATGCGCAACTTAGTGCGAGTGATGAACTGCACAAAACAGTGCGATGCGCAACATAGCGCAAGTGACAACTGCACAAAACAGTGCGATGCCCAAAATAGTGCGAGTGTAAACTGCACAAAACAGTGCGATGCGCAAAGTAGCGCGAGTGATAAACTGCACAAAACAGTGCGATGCGCAAAATAGCGCGAGTGTCAATTGCACAAAAACAGGGCGATGCGCAAAATAGCGGGAGTGTCAACTGCACAAAACAGTGCGATGCGCAACATAGCGCAAGTGACAACTGCACAAAACAGTGCGATGCGCAAAATAGCGCGAGTGATAAACTGCACAAAACAGTGCAATACGCAGAATAGTGCCAGTGTCATCTGCACAAAACAGTGCGATGGGCAAAATAGCGCGAGGGATAAACTGCACAAAATAGTGTGATGCGCAACTTAGTGCGAGTGATGAACTGCACAAAACAGTGCGATGCGTAAAATAGCGCGAGTGCGAACTGCAGAAAACAGTGCGATGCGCAAAATAGCGCGAGTGTCAACTGCACAAAACAGTGCGAAGCGCAAAATAGCGCGAGTGATAACAGAACAAACAGCGCGATGCGCAAATAACGCCAGTGTCAACCGCACAAACAGTGCGATGCGCAAAATAGCGCGAGTGATAAACTGCACAAAACAGTGCGAAGCGCAAAATAGCGCGAGTGATAAACAGAACAAAACAGCGCGATGCGCAAAATAACGCCAGTGTCAACTGCACAAAACAGTGCGATGCGCAAAATAGCGCGAGTGATAAACTGCACAAAACAGTGTGATGCGCAAAACAGCGTGAGTGATAAACTACACAGAACAGTGCGATGCGCAAAATAGCGCGAGTGATGAACTGCACAAAACAGTGCGATGCGCAAAATAGCGCGAGTGTCAACTGCACAAAACACTGCGATGCGCCAAATAGCGCGAGTGTCAACTGCACAAAACAGTGCGATGCACAAAATAGTGCGTGTGTAAACTGCACAAAACAGTGCGATGCGCAACTTAGCACGAGTGATAAACTGCAAAAAAACGGTGCGATGCGCAAAATAGCGCGAGTGCACACGGCACAAAACAGTGCGATACGCACAATAGCGCGAGTGTCAAATGCACAAAACAGTGCGATGCGCAAAATAGCGCGAGTGCAACTGCACAAAACAGTGCGATCCGCAATATAGCGCGAGTGTCAACTGCACAAAACAGTGCGATGCGCAAAATAGCGCGAGTGTCAACTGCACAAAACAGTGCGATGCCCAAAATAGTGCGAGTGTAAACTGCACAAAACAGTGCGATGCGCAAAATAGCGCGAGTGCAAATGGCACAAAACAGTGCGATGCGCACAATAGCGCGAGTGTCAACTGCACAAAACAGTGCGTTGCGCAAAATAGCGCGAGTGTCAACTGCACAAAACAGTGCGATGCGCAAAATAGCGCGAGTGACAAACTGCACAAAACAGTGCGATGCGCAAAATAGCGCGAGTGATAAACTGCACAAAACAGCGCGATGCGCAAAATAGCGCGAGTGTCAACTGCACAAAACAGTGCGATGCGCAAAATAACGCGAGTGTCAACTGCACAAAACAGTGCGATGCGCAAAATAGCGCGAGTGATGAACTGCAGAAAACAGTGCGATGCGCAAAATAGCGCGAGTGTCAATTGCCCAAAAGAGTGCGTTGCGCAAAATAGCGCGAGTGTCAACTGCACAAAACAGTGCAATGCGCAAAATAGCGCGAGTGATAAACTGCACAAAACAGTGCGAAGCGCAAAATACCGCGAGTGCGAACTGCACAAAACAGTGCGATGCGCAAGTTAACGCGACTGATAAACTGCGCAAAACAGTGCGATGCGCAAAATAGCGCGACTGTCACTGCACAAAACAGTGCGATGCGCAAAATAGCGCGAGGGGTAAACTGCAACAACAGTGTGATGCGCAACTTAGCGCGAGTGATAACTGCACAAACCGTGCGATGCGTAAAATAGCACGAGTGCGAACTGCACAAAACATGCGATGCGCGAAATCGCGCGAGTGTCAACTGCACAAAACATGCGATGCGCAAAATAGCGCGAGTGTCAACTGCACAAAACAGTGCGAAGCGCAAAATAGCGCGAGTGATAAACTACACAAAACAGCGCGATCGCAAAATAGCGCGAGTGTCACTGCACAAACAGTGCGATGCGCAAAATAGCGAATGATAACACTGCACAAAACAGTGCGATGCGCAACAACAGCAGAGTGAAAACTGCACAAACAGTGCGATGCGCAAAATAGCGCAAGTGATGAACTGCAAAAAACAGTGCGATGCGAAAAATAGCGCGAGTGGTCACTGCACAAAACAATGCGATGCGCCAAATAGCGCGAGTGTCAACTGCTCAAAACAGTGCGTGCGCAACTTTGCGCGGTTGATAAACTGCAGAAAACAGTGCGATGCGCAACGTAGCGCGAGTGTCAACTGCACAAAACGTGCGATGTCAAAATAGCGCGAGTTATAAACATCACAAATAGTGCATGGCGCAAAATAGCGCGAGTACGAACTGCACAAAACAGTGCGATGCGCAAAATAGCACGAGTGTCACTGCACGAAACAGTGCGATGCGCAAAATAGCGCGAGTGACAACTCAACCAAACAGGGCGATGCGCAAAATAGCGCGAGTGATAAACTGCACAAAATAGCGCGATTCGCAAATAGCGCGAGTGTCAATGCGCAAAACGTGCGATGCACAAATAGCGTAAGTGTCAGCTGCACAAAACAGTGCGATGCGCAACTTAGCGCGAGTGAGAAACTGCACAAAACTGTGCGATGCGCAAAATAGCGCGAGTGATAAACTGCACAAAACATTGCGATGCGCAAAATAGCACCAGTGTCAACTGCCAAAAACAGTGCGATGCACAAAATTGCGCGAGTGATAAACTGCACAAAACAGTGCGATGCGCAAATAGCGCGAGTGATAAACAGCGCGACGCGAAAAATAGCGCGAGTGTCAACTGCACAAAACAGTGCGATGCGCAAAATAGCGCGAGTATCAACTGCACAAAACAGGGCGATGCGCAACTTAGCGCGAGTGAGAAACTGCACAAAACTGTGCGATGCGCAAAATAACGCGAGTGATAAACTGCACAAAACAGTGCGATGCGCAAAATAGCGCGAGTGCGAACTGCACAAAACAGTGCGATGCGCAAAATAGCGCGAGTGTCAACTGCACAAAACAGTGCGATGCGCAAAATAGCGCGAGTGACAAACTGCACAAAACAGTGCGATGCGCAAAATAGCGCGAGTGTCAACTGCACAAAACAGTGCGATGCGCAAAATAGCGCGAGTGATGAACTGCAGAAAACAGTGCGATGCGCAAAATAGCGCGAGTGTCAATTGCCCAAAAGAGTGCGTTGCACAAAATAGCGCGAGTGTCAACTGCACAAAACAGTGCGATGCGCAAAATAGCGCGAGTGATAAACTGCACAAAACAGTGCGAAGCGCAAAATAGCGCGAGTGCGAACTGCACAAAACAGTGCGATGCGCAAGTTAACGCGACTGATAAACTGCGCAAAACAGTGCGATGCGCAAAATAGCGCGACTGTCAACTGCACAAAACAGTGCGATGCGCAAAATAGCGCGAGGGGTAAACTGCACAAAACAGTGTGATGCGCAACTTAGCGCGAGTGATAAACTGCACAAAACCGTGCGATGCGTAAAATAGCACGAGTGCGAACTGCACAAAACAGTGCGATGCGCGAAATCGCGCGAGTGTCAACTGCACAAAACAGTGCGATGCGCAAAATAGCGCGAGTGTCAACTGCACAAAACAGTGCGAAGCGCAAAATAGCGCGAGTGATAAACTACACAAAACAGCGCGATGCGCAAAATAGCGCGAGTGTCAACTGCACAAAACAGTGCGATGCGCAAAATAGCGCGAGTGATAAACTGCACAAAACAGTGCGATGCGCAAAACAGCAAGAGTGAAAAACTGCACAAAACAGTGCGATGCGCAAAATAGCGCAAGTGATGAACTGCAAAAAACAGTGCGATGCGAAAAATAGCGCGAGTGTCAACTGCACAAAACAATGCGATGCGCCAAATAGCGCGAGTGTCAACTGCTCAAAACAGTGCGGTGCGCAACTTTGCGCGGTTGATAAACTGCAGAAAACAGTGCGATGCGCAACGTAGCGCGAGTGTCAACTGCACAAAACAGTGCGATGTGCAAAATAGCGCGAGTTATAAACATCACAAAATAGTGCATGGCGCAAAATAGCGCGAGTACGAACTGCACAAAACAGTGCGATGCGCAAAATAGCACGAGTGTCAACTGCACGAAACAGTGCGATGCGCAAAATAGCGCGAGTGACAAACTGCACAAAACAGGGCGATGCGCAAAATAGCGCGAGTGATAAACTGCACAAAATAGCGCGATGCGCAAAATAGCGCGAGTGTCAACTGCGCAAAACAGTGCGATGCACAAAATAGCGTAAGTGTCAGCTGCACAAAACAGTGCGATGCGCAACTTAGCGCGAGTGAGAAACTGCACAAAACTGTGCGATGCGCAAAATAGCGCGAGTGATAAACTGCACAAAACATTGCGATGCGCAAAATAGCACCAGTGTCAACTGCCAAAAACAGTGCGATGCACAAAATTGCGCGAGTGATAAACTGCACAAAACAGTGCGATGCGCAAAATAGCGCGAGTGATAAACTGCACAAAACAGCGCGACGCGATAAATAGCGCGAGTGTCAACTGCACAAAACAGTGCGATGCGCAAAATAGCGCGAGTGTCAACTGCACAAAACAGGGCGATGCGCAACTTAGCGCGAGTGAGAAACTGCACAAAACTGTGCGATGCGCAAAATAACGCCAGTGATAAACTGCACAAAACAGTGCGATGCGCAAAATAGCGCGAGTGCGAACTGCACAAAACAGTGCGATGCGCAAAATAGCGCGAGTGTCAACTGCACAAAACAGTGCGATGCGCAAAATAGCGCGAGTGACAAACTGCACAAAACAGGGCGATGCGCAAAATAGCGCGAGTGATAAACTGCACAAAACAGCGCGATGCGCAAAATAGCGCGAGTGTCAACTGCACAAAACAGTGCGATGCGCAAAATAGCGCGAGTGTCAACTGCGCAAAACAGGGCGATGCGCAACTTAGTGCGAGTGAGAAACTGCACAAAACTGTGGGATCCGCAAAATAGCGCGAGTGATAAACTGCACAAAACATTGCGATGCGCAAAATAGCGACAGTGTCAACTGCACAAAACAGTGCGATGCGCAAAATAGCGCGAGTGATAAACTGCACAAAATAGTGCGATGCGCAAAATAGCGCGAGTGTCAACTGCACAAAACAGTGCGATGCGCAAAATAGCGCGAGTGACGAACTGCACAAAACAGTGCGATGCGCAAGTTAGCGCGAGAGATAAACTGTAAAAAAACAGTGCGATGCGCAAAATAAAGCGAGTGCAAACTGCAGAAAACAGTGCGACGCACACAATAGTGCGGGTGTCAACTGCACAAAACTGTGCGATGCGCAAAATAGCGCGAGTGCGAACTACACAAAACAGCGCGATGCGCAAAATAGGGCCAGTGTCAACTGCACAAAACAGTGCGATGCGCAAAACAGCGCGAGTGATAAACTGCACAAAATAGTGCGATGCGCAAAACAGCGCGAGTGATAAACTGCACAAAACAGTGCGATGCGCAAAGTAGCGCGAGTGATGAACTACACAAAACAGTGCGATATACAAAATAGCGCGAGTGTCAACTGCACAAAACAATGCGATGCGCCAAATAGCGCGAGTGTCAACTGCACAAAACAGTGCGATGCGCAACTTAGCGCGAGTGATAAACTGCACAAAACAGTGCGATGCGCAACATAGCGCGAGTGTCAACTGCACAAAACAGTGCGATGCGCAAAATAGCGCGAGTTATAAACATCACAAAACAGTGCAATGCGCAAAATAGCGCGAGTGATAAACTGCACAAAGCAGCGCGATGCGCAAAATAGCGCGAGTGTCAACTGCACAAAACAGTGCGATGCGCAAAATAGCGCGAGTGTCAACTGCACAAAATAGTGCGATGCGCAACTTAGCGCGAGTGAGAAACTGCACAAAACTGTGCGATGCGCAAAATAGCGCGAGTGATAAACTGTACAAAACATTGCGATGCGCAAAACAGCGACAGTGTCAACTGCACAAAACAGTGCGATGCGCAAAATAGCGCGAGTGATAAACTGCACAAAACAGTGCGATGCGCAAAATAGCGCGAGTGTCAACTGCACAAAACAGTGCGATGCGCAAAATAGCGCGAGTGTCAACTGCACAAAACAGTGCGATGCCCAAAATAGTGCGAGTGTAAACTGCACAAAACAGTGCGATGCGCAAGTTAGCGCGAGAGATAAACTGCAAAAAAACAGTGCGATGCGCAAAATAGCGCGAGTGCAAACGGCACAAAACAGTGCAATGCGCACAATAGCGCGAGTGTCAACTGCACAAAACAGTGAGATGCGCAAAATAGCGCGAGTGCGAACTGCACAAAACAGTGCGATGCGCAAAATAGCGCGAGTGTCAACTGCATAAAACAGGGCGATGCGCAAAAAAGCGCGAGTGATAAACTGCACAAAACAGTGCGATGCGCAACTTAGCGCGAGTGATAAACTGCATAAAATAGTGCGATGCGCAAAATAGCGCGAGTGGTAAACTGCACAAAACTGCGCGATGCGGAAAATAGCGCGAGTGTCAACTACACAAAACAGTGCGATACGCAAAATAGCGCGAGTGTCAACTGCACAAAACAGGGCGATGCACAACTTAGCGCGAGTGAGAAACTGCACAAAACTGTCCGATGCGCAAAATAGCGCGAGTGATAAACTGCACAAAACAGTGCGATGCGCAAAATAGCGCGAGTGTCAACTGCACAAAACAGTGCGATGCGCAAAATAGCGCGAGTGACGAACTGCACAAAACAGTGCGATGCGCAAGTTAGCGCGAGAGATAAACTGTAAAAAAACAATGCGATGCTCAAAATAGAGTGAGTGCAAACTGCAGAAAACAGTGCGACGCACACAATAGTGCGGGTGTCAACTGCACAAAACTGTGCGATGCGCAAAATAGCGCGAGTGCGAACTGCACAAAACAGTGCCATGCGCAGAATAGCGCGAGTGATAAACTGCACAAAACAGTGCGATGCGCAACTTAGCGCGAGTGATAAACGTCATAAAACAGTGCGATGCGCAAAATAGCGCGAGTGTCAACCGCACTAAACAGTGCGATGCACAAAATAGCTTGAGTGATAAACTGCACAAAACAGTACAACGCGCAAAATAGCGCGAGTGATAAACTGCACAAAACAGTGCGATGCGCAAAATAGCGCGACTGTAAACTGCACAAAACAGTGCGATACGCAAAATAGCGTGAGTGTCAACCGCACTAAACAGTGTGATGCGCAAAATAGCTTGAGTGATAAACTGCACAAAACAGTGCGACGCGCAAAATAGCGCGAGTGATAAACTGCACAAAACAGAGCGATGCGCAACTTAGCGCGAGTGATAAACTGCAGAAAACAGTGCGATGCGTAAAATAGCGCGAGTGATAAACTGCACAAAACAGCGCGATGCGGAAAATAGCGCGAGTGTCAACTGCACAAAATAGTGCGATGCGCAAAATAGCGCGAGTGTCAACTGCACAAAACAGTGCGATGCGCAAAATAGCGTGAGTGATAAACTGCACAAAACCGTGCAAAGCGCAAAATAGCGCGAGTGCAAACTGCACAAAACAGAGCGATGCGCAACTTAATGCGAGTGATGAACTGCACAAAACAGTGCGATGCGCAAAATAGCGCGAGTGTCAACTGCACAAAATAGCGCGATGCGCAAAATAGCGCCAGTGTCAACTGCACAAAACAGTGCGATGCGCAAAATAGCGCGAGTGATAAACTGCACAAAACAGTGCGATGCGCAAAACAGCGCGAGTGATAAACTGCACAAAACAGTGCGATGCGCAAAGTAGCGCGAGTGATGAACTGCACAAAACAGTGCGATGCGCAAAATAGCGCGAGTGTCAACTGCACAAAACAATGCGATGCGCCAAATAGCGCGAGTGTCAACTGCACAAAACAGTGCGATGCGCAACTTAGCGCGAGTGATAAACTGCACAAAACAGTGCGATGCGCAACATAGCGCGAGTGGCAACTGCACAAATCAGTGCGATGCGCAAAATAGCGCGAGTTATAAACATCAAAAAAACAGTGCAATGCGCAAAATAGCGCGAGTGATAAACTGCACAAAACAGTGCGATGCGCAAAATAGCGCGAGTGTCAACTGCACAAAACAGTGCGATGCGCAAAATAGCGCGAGTGTCAACTGCACAAAACATTGCGATGCGCAAAATAGCGCGAGTGTCAACTGCACAAAATAGTGCGATGCGAAACTTAGCGCGAGTGAGAAACTGCACAAAACTGTGCGATGCGCAAATAGCGCGCGTGATAAACTGCACAAAACATTGCGATGCGCAAAATAGCGACTGTGTCAACAGCACAAAACAGTGCGATGCGCAAAATAGCGCGAGTGATAAACTGCACAAAATAGTGCAATGCGCAAAATAGCGCGAGTGTCAACTGCACAAAACAGTGCGATGCGCAAAATAGCGCGAGTGTCAACTACACAAAACCGTGCGATGCACAAAATAGTGCGAGTGTAAACTGCACAAAACAGTGCGATGCGCAACTTAGCGCGAGTGATAAACTGCAAAAAAATAGTGCGATGCGCAAAATAGCGCGAGTGCAAACGGCACAAAACAGTGCGATGCGCACAATAGCGCGAGTGTCAACTGCACAAAACAGTGAGATGCGCAAAATAGCGCGAGTGCGAACTGCACAAAACAGTGCGATGCGCAAAATAGCGAGAGTGTCAACTGCACAAAACAGTGCGATGCGCAAAATAGCGCGAGTGATAAACTGCACAAAACAGTGCGATGCGCAACTTAGCGCGAGTGATAAACTGCATAAAACAGTGCGATGCGCAAAATAGCGCGAGTGATAAACTGCACAAAACAGCGCGATGCGGAAAATAGCGCGAGTGTCAACTGCACAAAACAGTGCGATGCGCAAAATAGCGCGAGTGTCAACTGCACAAAACAGGGCGATGCGCAACTTAGCGCGAGTGAGAAACTGCACAAAATAGTGCGATGCGCAAAATAGCGCGAGTGTCAACTGCACAAAACAGTGCGATGCGCAAAATAGCGCGAGTGACGAACTGCACAAAATAGTGCGATGCCCAAAATAGTGCGAGTGTAAACTGCACAAAAGAGTGCGATGCACAAGTTAGCGCGAGAGATAAACTGCCAAAAAACAGTGCGATGCGCAAAATAGAGCGAGTGCAACCTGCACAAAACAGTGCGACGCGCACAATAGTGCGGGTGTCAACTGCACAAAACTGTGCGATGCGCAAAATAGCGCGAGTGCGAACTGCACAAAACAGTGCGATGCGCAAAATAGCGCGAGTGATAAACTGCACAAAACAATGCGATGCGCAACTTAGCGCGAGTGATAAACGGCATAAACAGTGCGATGCGTTGTCGCGACCCAAACCCGGCCCTATGGGTTTAGCACCGTAACCGGCCAGTAATCCGTGATTACCGAAGGCCGCTCAACAGTAATACAGTATAACAGAGTTCAGGGCCTGGCGGAAGCCAATACAGTAAATAACTAGTGTCCATTGAGCTGTGAAAATCTGTATGCCAAAAACATTTTCATGCATTCATACAGTTCAACAGTACGGTCTATATACAGTCAGATACAACATTCAGTACAGGGACTTAATCCCCCAATAACAGTACAGTAAAACAGTAAACAGTCTATACAGTACAATGACAGTTGGGTGAAGCTAAGACACCCCAAAAGCAGTCTAAGCTTGATTACACTCGGGACCTCGCAGTGAGGCACAATGGTTGGCTTGACAAAACTAAAGCTTGCCTGACGCTCCTAGCTGCGGTCTGGTGCTTGACACCTACATATATATGAGCAGTGAGCTAAAGCCCAGTGATTAACATAATGTATAAAGAGGTTAAGAATGAAATGTCCTTACAGTAATGAAAACAGTTCATTTAACAGTATTTCAGTCTTTCAGTCAGAACAGTTATTCAGTCATATGTGGTACATCCATTAGCATAGCAGTAACAGTAGGTCATAAAGACCGAACAGTAATGATGGCCAGTCATTCAGTAAACAGTATGGTTCCACGAGGAAACCGACAGAGATCTCTGTAACAGTACAGTCAGTAACAGTAGGTGCTAAGGATGCCACAGTACAGTTCAGAAATAAAGGACATACATTCATTCAGTAAATAATATCAGTTCAATAAACAGTTCAGTTCAGTATTCAAAAGATAACCATTTTGAACATATCTTTATACAATTGTTACTCACAGAGTTTGGGCTTATCAGTAGCTAGAGCGTCTCCTCGGGATGCCAACCCTACACAGTTAACAAATAGAACGCACACTAAGTTTAACAGTCGGGAAGGATGATAATTGAATCCTTAAATTTCCTCGGTGTGGTTCTACGTCTAAATCCTCATTAAGATGTCTTAAACTAGGCCTAAGAATGCCTAGAATGGGATGAGGATGCAAAAATACAGTTAGAAGGCATTTTTCAAAAGTTGCTGAAAACAGGCTCCTCGCTCGAGCGAGCCTTCCTTCGCTCGAGCGAGCTTCCAAAATCAAAGGCTTCGCTCGAGCGAACAATCCTTCGCTCGAGCGATCTGATGAACAGTAAAAGTACTGGATGCTCGATTTTTACGCGCGATGCACGCTCGATGCTCGCTCGCGAGCGAAATCCTTCGCTCGAGCGAGGAAGCCAAATCTGGAATTTCCAGATTTGTCTCCCAAGTTCGAACTAAGCATTCAAACATCCAAAACTCAACCTCTTGGCCCCAAATTCTGGAAAATACATCCAATACAATGAATAACAAGTTTCAAAAGCTAATTTGCACATGCAAGGGCCAAGGGTTGGTCAATTAAAGCCATTTTTCAAACCCATTTCAAGAACACTTTCAACATGCAATGCATGAGCTTTAAACCAAATTCAAGCTTCAAATCTTGCTCTAAAGAGCTCAATAGTTGGAAAACAAATGAAAACATGGTCTTGATAAAAATGAGCATGCATGAAATTTCCATCATGATTCAACTTCAAAATGCACCAATTCAAGCATGCATGCAACAATCCAAGCTTAATTCAACCTCCATGCACTAAATCATGGCTTGATTCTACAATGGAGCCTAGAACATGCAAGATGAGCTCAAGACAACAAAGAAGATGAATTCTTACCTAAGGCTCAATCTCTTTCTAGAAGTTCAATTAGCAATCTATGCTCAATCTTCAAGTTCTTCTAGCAATTCAACACTGAGTCCAATTCTCTCTTATCCCTCACTCTCTCAAGTTTGGTCGGTTGGAATGCAAGAATAGGGCTGATGATATGTTTTGATTAAGTGCAAACAAGGCTCAAGGATGAATAAACAAAGAGGCCACTCACATGGCAATTTCGTAAATACGTCAAACTCTTCAATTGGCTTTAATTAATCTAATTTAATCATTCCTAAACAATTTTCAGATAAATATATCATTAAATCACAAATATTCTACTGATTATGGAACACTAAACGGTTTCCAGTTCGGCCGCCGATAAGGCCTCAATTAGCAGTTTAAACATATGAAATCAAACAGACAATCAATCAATCAAACAGATGCAATAGGCAATTCAACAATTAAACTTATTCGATTTCAGTTTCGATTTCAATCAGTCTATTCAGTACTTCAGTTAATTCAATCACCAGTCATTAGCGTCAGTTTAGCAATAATCAGTATACCATTCAGTGGTTATATCGGTGATCAGTACGAGGGTTGTTACAGTCTCCCCTCCTTATAAGGAGTTTAGTCCTCTAAACTCGAGTTAACATATGACAACAGAGATGATGCCTAACACCAAGGTAACTTTCACTCTATAACAGGAGTATAATCATATACAAAAACGGATTCATGGCCCAATCTCAATTTTTAGCAATGCACCGAAACAGAATCAGAAATCACATATGAAGATTGGGGCTCATATTAAAACAGAATCTTATGCACATTCAGATCTCAGTCAAGAACAGATTCAGATACATGTTCATTTGCATATTTTTGTCTAGAGCATACGTAGATGCACAATCCTGGCTTATGTATACATGGTGCATTACTAGGGCAGATACAGAACAGATACAGTGCAGAACAGATACAGTACAGAGCAGATACAGTTACATAATGGTTATGAATAACCAGTTCCATAAGGGAATCCCGAATCCGGGTAACAGAACAGAACAGTACAGAAGCTGGGCCCTCATGACGAGGCCTCCGGTACGGGTAAGAGAGTGCAGACAGATATAAGTTCCATAAAGGAACCTCCGATACCGGGCAGCTAACATATATTACATAATACTAAGCGTCACGAATATATAACAGGGATCGAACAATCATTCAGTAAACAGCATATAGCATTTTCGAGACAAAACTTATTTCGTGACACGAAATATGAATAAAGTGGCACAGTAGTACACAACAGGTACAGCAGCAGTAGCAGTGTCAGTACAGTAATTCAGTTGGTTTAATTACCAATCACATTCGGTCTCCATTTAACAGTAATCGATAATTAATCGGTAGTATATAAAACGGTAGTAGTAATATCGGTACAGTGACAATACAGTGACAGTAATGATAACAATAGTAACAGTAATGGTACAATACAGTAACAGTAACGGTATAATACAGTAACAGTAACGATACAATACAGTAACAGTACGATACAATACAGTAACAGTAACGGTAGCAATATAGTAGTATTCACACTACTTACATCAAGTACTTATCGGTGTTATAGATTTACACTGGTCTTAGTTTCATAAGTAATTTCCCCCGTTAAGTTACAGAGATTCGATCCATTCAATTTCGAGTCTTTCATTCAGTCTTTGTTCAATCCAGTTCTCGGTTCAGTAATCCATTACAGTCAGTCCAGTTCATTCGGGAGTTATCGGGAACATAAGGCGAATTTGTACATTACTCCCATAGCAGTAGGCAGAGTTCTTAAGCATTCATTCACTATTCATCAGTGCCAGTCCTTACCGATTCGGTTATAGCACATGTCAATACGAAAGCAGTCATATAGATTACATATACTTTCAGACAGTCAGAGTTTATGATCAAAACCAGTCTGTGGTCAACAGATCCCACCAGTTCTGAAGTACAGTAATCACCAAAACAATCATTCCCTAGTCAAACAAGTTCATGGTTATAACGGTAATACCGGGTGATTAATCACATGCCACATACCCAGTTTCTCCACATTGTAAACAAATCCGGTAATAGTTCTTAATAGGAGTTCTCTCAGATCAAATCGATGAAAGTTCGACTAGGTCATTTCAGATGCAAGTTCTGTCCAAACATATCAAATAAAAGTTCGAAGCGCAAGCATCAAACAAAAGTTCCATCGGTTACCCAAAAGGGTTTCATTGACCACGGTTCCATCAGATTAGTTCAGATCAAGGTTCCATTCTTATCATTTCCAGATCAGTTAACATTAGTTCATACTCCGGTCACTTCGGTACATAGTAGTTTTACAATCAGTAATTTCACAATTAGTCTGAGTTCATCAATTGTCAAACTTACATCAGAGTCCGGTACCATTACAATTCATATCAAAGCAGTACAGGTCACATACAGTGTGTTCCTCCCAATAAGTTTACAGACAATGCACAGACACGCAGTTAGTCATATCGAGAGGTAAGCATCACAGTCAACATAGCAATTTCCAAATAAATCCTTCATATAAGCATATGGTATACAATAATACATCACACAAAGTTCTTGGTGACACATAATGGTGAGTTGTCATACAAGGGTTCCAAATCAGTCATATAGTCACTAAAGCATATGCTCGCAGATCAACTCCAACAGTCACGTCAATTTTTTTTTTTCCACAATCACGATTCCCAGTCAAGGGTTTATCGGTTGGGGTCTTTATTCAGTCATGCAGTTACAGAGTCATAGTCCCAACGGTTAACTTATCAAGCAAATTAATCAGTCATTCCGAGCCAAGGTACAGTCATATATGTGCATGTTCAGAATCTACTAACAGTCCCATTACAGGTTCACGGGTTCAATGTACAATGCAAAATAGTTCCTCCAGATACAATAGTTAAGATAACCAGTCGTATATCTATTCAGTCTAGTAATATCCTTAAACAAAGGTAAGCAGATATGTACACAAATCTAAGCGGTTTCCTTAGCATAGGTAAATGTTAACATGAGGTTTTTACAGTGTCGTACATATAGTCCGCATCAACGGTAGATTTCAAAAGATCCATTATTCACAGTCCATTCCTCTCAATCTTAGCATGGGAATATACATACAGGTGTGAGATCAAAATCAGTTTTCATGTAGGCATTCGTTCACAATTTCGTAAGCAGAAGTTCATCTTTACAAACCAATATGGGTTCTCAATTTCAGCAGTCCCACATACAAACAGTTCACGTGTATAATTCGAGTTCAGGGGTCCGTTCATTCAATAATGTCCGTCAATACGTAACAGTTCAGTACAATCATAGTCATACAAATTTCTCGAATTACAGTCAATCATAAGGTATTCCCATGTTCAACAGTTCTAATACAGTTCAAAAGGTCACATCTAACAGTTCACATTCAGTTATTACAATACGATACAGGGACCTAACTCAGCAAGTCCTCGCTGTTCACAAGTTCTAACGGTTCTCAGTGTATGGTTCATAATTCCGGTAATTCAATTAGCGCAGTCAATATGTTCGCAGTCTATACCAAATTACGGAATATACGATTCTCCACACAAACGTTCGTATAAGCAATTTCATCTGTTCCAGGTAATACCTACGTCAGTCTTTTCAGTGTTCCGAGCATTTGTGGGCAAGACTAAGACTTAGGAAAATATCCCTCCTGTCCATGCCTAGAATAAGTTTCAGATAGGCGGTGGCAACGCCCCCTTGGTATTTCCCACATACGGTACAGATAGGTATATCGTTGTTCACATTACTTCTTCGACCTCCATTGGTCAAAGCTATTGTCGAGATTTTCTATTCACGGAGGTCATTGAAGCACCGGTCATTTCCACTTTCTGTTACTTTTGTTTCGTTCTTTCTAATTTCAGTTGACGATGTCAAACACATCTAGGTCACTCCCACCTCCAGTTCTTTTCCAGTCAGTGCCTATCATGTGGGTTGCCTATCAGATTAGCTGGGTAAATTTTACCTCATATTCGACCACAGTCCTATCACTTTACTCAAGTTGTTCAAACTCGGATACTTTCCTATTTCAGATGTATTGGGGAAAACATTTTTTTTTTTTTTTGAAGAGAACTTCACATATTTTCTCAGTTTCTAAACCCAAGTCTCAGTTTTCAGTGGTTCAGTACCTCCCAGAAATTCCGGTGGTTTCAGTCTATTTGGGTTTCAGTTCATATTCAGTTGGTTCCGGCAGGTATGTCTGCCTTTATTCTTTCAGATTTTCGATTAAGGCCTCAATCATTCATTCTAGCCTGTTAATCCTCAGATTAGAAGTTTCAGTTCGTTCACCTCCTCCTTGTTGTTTATTTCAGATTCTCAGTTAACCTATTCATTCCCCAGGAATTTACCAAGAATTTCCGACTCGAAGCAACGCTGGCCAACGTGATTCCAATCGGACTTTCCAGGTCATTCAGCAAAGGCATGAGACTCTATGGCTTAACATTCCACAAATTAGGTTCCCACATATTCTTTGATCAACACAGGGAAGTTCTCACTGATTTCACATTTTATTCCATATCAGACGTGTGTATACTTTCATTTCAGTTCAGGTATGGTCACATGACCCTTTACTTTCACACGTTCACTTTCTTATAGATTTCCACAGTCGGTAGTAACATTAACATTACACGTTATTCTATTTAACCTCTTTAAGTATGCACATAGGTTTCATTTCATTTCACTATAAGCAGTGGTAGCAATTATAAACATAAACAGTTGCACACTTAAACAGTTAACACATTAGCATATAATCAGTCATGTCATTGTCGCACACACTTTTCATGCTCATGCAATGCCCTAACTTCTTCTAGGACATCCTATAGCTCATTTGGACACGTGTGTGCGGTATAACTCGTGGTTAAGTATCGCTCTGATACCACTCTGTCACGACCCAAACCCGGCCCTATGGGTTTAGCACCGTAACCGGCCAGTAATCCGTGATTACCGAAGGCCTGCTCAACAGTAATACAGTATAACAGAGTTCAGGGCCTGGCGGAAGCCAATACAGTAAATAACTAGTGTCCATTGAGCTGTGAAAATCTGTATGCCAAAAACATTTTCATGCATTCATACAGTTCAACAGTACGGTCTATATACAGTCAGATACAACATTCAGTACAGGGACTTAATCCCCCAATAACAGTACAGTAAAACAGTAAACAGTCTATACAGTACAATGACAGTTGGGTGAAGCTAAGACACCCCAAAAGCAGTCTAAGCTTGATTACACTCGGGACCTCGCAGTGAGGCACAATGGTTGGCTTGACAAAACTAAAGCTTGCCTGACGCTCCTAGCTGCGGTCTGGTGCTTGACACCTACATATATATATGAGCAGTGAGCTAAAGCCCAGTGATTAACATAATGTATAAAGAGGTTAAGAATGAAATGTCCTTACAGTAATGAAAACAGTTCATTTAACAGTATTTCAGTCTTTCAGTCAGAACAGTTATTCAGTCATATGTGGTACATCCATTAGCATAGCAGTAACAGTAGGTCATAAAGACCGAACAGTAATGATGGCCAGTCATTCAGTAAACAGTATGGTTCCACGAGGAAACCGACAGAGATCTCTGTAACAGTACAGTCAGTAACAGTAGGTGCTAAGGATGCCACAGTACAGTTCAGAAATAAAGGACATACATTCATTCAGTAAATAATATCAGTTCAATAAACAGTTCAGTTCAGTATTCAAAAGATAACCATTTTGAACATATCTTTATACAATTGTTACTCACAGAGTTTGGGCTTATCAGTAGCTAGAGCGTCTCCTCGGGATGCCAACCCTACACAGTTAACAAATAGAACGCACACTAAGTTTAACAGTCGGGAAGGATGATAATTGAATCCTTAAATTTCCTCGGTGTGGTTCTACGTCTAAATCCTCATTAAGATGTCTTAAACTAGGCCTAAGAATGCCTAGAATGGGATGAGGATGCAAAAATACAGTTAGAAGGCATTTTTCAAAAGTTGCTGAAAACAGGCTCCTCGCTCGAGCGAGCCTTCCTTCGCTCGAGCGAGCTTCCAAAATCAAAGGCTTCGCTCGAGCGAACAATCCTTCGCTCGAGCGATCTGATGAACAGTGAAAGTACTGGATGCTCGATTTTTACGCGCGATGCACGCTCGATGCTCGCTCGAGCGAGGAATCCTTCGCTCGAGCGAGGAAGCCAAATCTGGAATTTCCAGATTTGTCTCCCAAGTTCGAACTAAGCATTCAAACATCCAAAACTCAACCTCTTGGCCCCAAATTCTGGAAAATACATCCCAATACAATGAATAACAAGTTTCAAAAGCTAATTTGCACATGCAAGGGCCAAGGGTTGGTCAATTAAAGCCATTTTTCAAACCCATTTCAAGAACAATTTGTAAACATGCAATGCATGAGCTTTAAACCAAATTCAATCTTCAAATCTTGCTCTATTGAGCTCAATAGTTGGAAAACCAAATGAAAACATGGTCTATGATAAAAACATGAGCATGCATGAACATTTCATCATGGATTCAACTTCAAAATGCACCAATTCAAGCATGCATGCAACAAACCAAGCTTAATTCAACCTCCATGCACTAAATCATGGCTTGATTCTACAATGGAGCCTAGAACATGCAAGATGAAGCTCAAGACAACAAGAAGAAGATGAATTCACTTACCTAAGGCTCAATCTCTTTCCTAGAAGTTCAATCTAGCAATCTATGCCTCAAATCTTCAAGTTCTTCTAGCAATTTCAACACTTTGAGTCCAATTCTCTCTTATCCTCACTCTCTCAAGTTTGGTCGGTTGGAATGCAAGAATAGGGCTGATGATATGTTTTGATTAAGTGCAAACAAGGCTCAAGGATGAATAAACAAAGAGGCCACTCACATGGCAATTTCGTAAATACGTCAAACTCTTCAATTGACTTTAATTAATCTAATTTAATCATTCCTAAACAATTTTCAGATAAATATATCATTAAATCACAAATATTCTACTGATTATGGAACACTAAACGGTTTCCAGTTCGGCCGCCGATAAGGCCTCCAATTAGCAGTTTAAACATATGAAATCAAACAGACAATCAATCAATCAAGAAGATGCAATAGGCAATTCAACAATTAAACTTATTCGATTTCAGTTTCGATTTCAATCAGTCTATTCAGTACTTCAGTTAATTCAATCACCAGTCATTAGCGGTCCAGTTTAGCAATAATCAGTATACCATTCAGTGGTTATATCGGTGATCAGTACGAGGGTTGTTACATGCGTAAAATAGCGCGAGTGTCAACCGCAATAAACAGTGCGATGCGCAAAATAGCTTGAGTGATAAACTGCACAAAACAGAGCGATGCGCAAGTTAGCGCGAGTGATAAACTGCATAAAACAGTGCGATGCGCAAAATAGCGAGAGTGATAAACTACACAAAACAGCGCGATGCGGAAAATAGCGCGAGTGTCAACTGCACAAAACAGTGCGATGCGGAAAATAGCGCAAGTGTCAACTCCACAAAACAGTGCGATGCGCAAAATAGCACGAGTGATAAACTGCACAAAACCGTGCAAAGCGCAAAATAGCGCGAGTGCAAACTGCACAAAACAGTGCGATGCGCAACTTAACGCGAGTGATGAACTGCACAAAACAGTGCGATGCGCAAAATCGCGCTAGCGTCAACTGTACAAAATAGTGCGATGCGCAAAATAGCGCGAGTGTCAACTGCCCAAAACAGTGCGATGCGCAAAATAGCGCCAGTGTCAACTGCACAAAACAGTGCGATGCGCAAAATAGCGAGAGTGATAAACTGCACAAAACAGTGCGATGCGCAAAACAACGCGAGTGATAAACTGCACAAAACAGTGCGATGCGCAAAGTAGAGCGAGTGATGAACTGCACAAAACAGTGCGATGCGCAAAATAGCGCGAGTGTCAACTGCACAAAACAATGCGATGCGCCAAATAGCGCGAGTGTCAACTGCACAAAACAGTGCGATGCGCAACTTAGCGCGAGTGATAAACTGCACAAAATAGTGCGATGCGCAACATAGCGCGAGTGTCAACTGCACAAAACAGTGCGATGCGCAAAATTGCGCGAGTTATACACATCACAAAACAGTGCAATGCGCAATATAGCGCGAGTGATAAACTGCACAAAGCAACGCGATGCGCAAAATAGCGCGAGTGTCAACTGCACAAAACAGTGCGATGCGCAACTTAGCGCGAGTGAGAAACTGCACAAAACATTGCGATGCGCAAAATAGCGACAGTGTCAACTGCAGAAAACAGTGCGATGCGCAAAATAGCGCGAGTGATAACTGCACAAAACAGTGCGATGCGCAAAATAGCGCGAGTGTCAACTGCACAAAACAGTGCGATGCGCAAAATAGTGCGAGTGTAAACTGCACAAAACAGTGCGATGCGCAACTTAGCGCGAGTGATAAACTGCAAAAAAACAGTGCGATGCGCAAAATAGCGCGAGTGCAAACGGCACAAAACAGTGAGATGCGCAAAATAGCGAGAGTGTCAACTGCACAAAACAGTGAGATGCGCAAAATAGCGCGAGTGCGAACTGCACAAAACAGTGCGATGCGCAAAATAGCGAGAGTGTCAACTGCACAAAACAGTGCGATGCGCAAAATAGCGCGAGTGATAAACTGCACAAAACAGTGCGCTGCGCAACTTAGCGCGAGTGATAAACTGCATAAAACAGTGCGATGCGCAAAATAGCGCGAGTGATGAACTGCACAAAACAGGGCGATGCGGAAAATAGCGCGAGTGTCAACTGCACAAAACAGTGCGATGCGCAAAATAGCGCGAGTGTCAACTGCACAAAACAGGGCGATGCGCAACTTAGCGCGAGTGAGAAACTGCAAAACTGTGCGATGCGCAAAATGGCGCGAGTGATAACTGCACAAAACAGTGCGATGCGCAAAATAGCGCGAGTGTCAACTGCACAAAACAGTGCGATGCGCAAAATAGCGCGAGTGACGAACTGCACAAAACAGTGCGATGCCCAAAATAGTGCGAGTGTAAACTGCACAAAACAGTGCGATGCGCAAGTTAGCGCGAGAGATAAACTGCAAAAAAACAGTGCGATGCGCAAAATAGAGCGAGTGCAAACTGCACAAAACAGTGCGACGCGCACAATAGTGCGGGTGTCAACTGCACAAAACTGTGCGATGCGCAAAATAGCGCGAGTGCGAACTGCACAAAACAGTGCGATGCGCAAAATAGCGCGAGTGATAAACTGCACAAAACAGTGCGATGCGCAACTTAGCGCGAGTGATAAACGGCATAAAACAGTGCGATGCGCAAAATAGCGCGAGTGTCAACCGCACTAAACAGTGCGATGCGCAAAATAGCTTGAGTGATAAACTGCACAAAACAGTGCGACGCGCAAAATAGCGCGACTGTAAACTGCACAAAACAGTGCGATGCGCAAAATAGCGCGAGTGTCAACCGCACTAAACAGTGCGATGCGCAAAATAGCTTGAGTGATAAACTACACAAAACAGCGCGACGCGCAAAATAGCGCGAGTGATAAACTGCACAAAACAGTGCGATTCGCAACTTAGCGCGAGTGATACACTGCATAAAACAGTGCGATGCGTAAAATAGCGCGAGTGATAAACTGCACAAAACCGTGCAAAGCGCAAAATAGCGCGAGTGCAAACTGCACAAAACAGTGCGATGCGCAACTTAACGCGAGTGATGAACTGCACAAAACAGTGCGATGCGTAAAATAGCGCGAGTGCGAACTGCACAAAACAGTGCGATGCGCAAAATCGCGCGAGCGTCAACTGCACAAAACAGTGCGATGCGCAAAATAGCGAGAGTGATAAACTGCACAAAAATTTGCAATGCGCAAAATAGCGCGAGTGCGAACTGTACAAAACAGTGCGATGCGCAAAATCGCGCGAGAGTCAACTGCACAAAACAATGCGATGCTCAAAACAGCGCGAGTGATAAACTCCACAAAACAGTGCGATGCGCAAAGTAGCGCGAGTGATGAACTGCACAAAACAGTGCGATGCGCAAAATAGCGCGAGTGTCAACTGCACAAAACAATGCGATGCGCCAAATAGCGCGAGCGTCAACTGCACAAAACAGTGCGATGCGCAACTTAGCGCGAGTGATAAACTGCACAAAACAGTGCGATGCGCAACATAGCGCGAGTGTCAACTGCACAAAACAGTGCGATGCGCAAAATAGCGCGAGTTATAAACATCACAAAACAGTGCAATGCGCAAAATAGCGCGAGTGATAAACTGCACAAAGCAGCGCGATGCGCAAAATAGCGCGAGTGTCAACTGCACAAAACAGTGCGATGCGCAACTTAGCGCGAGTGGGAAACTGCACAAAACTGTGCGATGCGCAAAATAGCGCGAGTGATAAACTGCACAAAACATTGCGATGCGCAAAATAGCGACAGTGTCAACTGCACAAAACAGTGCGATGCGCAAAATAGCGCGAGTGATAAACTGCACAAAACAGTGCGATGCGCAAAATAGCGCGAGTGTCAACTGCACAAAACAGTGCGATGCGCAAAATAGCACGAGTGTCAACTGCACAAAACAGTGCGTTGCACAAAATAGTGCCATTGTAAACTGCACAAAACAGTGCGATGCGCAACTTAGCGCGAGTGATAAACTGCAAAAAAACAGTGCGATGCGCACAATAGCGCGAGTGTCAACTGAACAAAACAGTGAGATGCACAAAATAGCGCGAGTGCGAACTGCACAAAACAGTGCGATGCGCAAAATAGCGAGAGTGTCAACTGCACAAAACAGTGCGATGCGCAACTTAGCGCGAGTGATAAACTGCACAAAACAGTGCGATGCGCAAAATAACGCGAGTGATAAACTGCACAAAACTGTGCGATGCGCAAAATAGCGCGAGTGATAAACTGCACAAAACAGTGCGATGCGCAACTTAGCGCGAGTGATAAACTGCATAAAACAGTGCGATGCGCAAAATAGCGCGAGTGATAAACTGCACAAAACAGCGCGATGCGCAAAATAGCGCGAGTGTCAACTGCACAAAACAGTGCGATGCGCAAAATAGCGCGAGTGTCAACTGCACAAAACAGGGCGATGCGCAACTTAGCGCGAGTGAGAAACTGCACAAAACTGTGCGATGCGCAAAATAGCGCGAGTGATAAACTGCACAAAACAGTGCGATGCGCAAAATAGCGCGAGTGACGAACTGCACAAAACAGTGCGATGCCCAAAATAGTGCGAGTGTAAACTGCACAAAACAGTGCGATGCGCAAGTTAGCGCGAGAGATAAACTGCAAAAAAACAGTGCGATGCGCAAAATAGAGCGAGTGCAAACTGCACAAAACAGTGCGACGCGCACAATAGTGCGGGTGTCAACTGCACAAAACAGTGCGATGCGCAAAATAGCGCGAGTGATAAACTGCACAAAACAGTGCGATGCGCAACTTAGCGCGAGTGATAAACGGCATAAAACAGTGCGATGCGCAAAATAGCGCGAGTGTCAACCGCACTAAACAGTGCGATGCGCAAAATAGCTTGAGTGATAAACTGCACAAAACAGTGCGACGCGCAAAATAGCGCGAGTGATAAACTGCACAAAACAGTGCGATGCGCAAAATAGCGCGAGTGTAAACTGCACAAAACAGTGCAATGCGCAACTTAGCGCGAGTGATAAACTGCACAAAACACTGCGATACGCAAAATAGCGTGAGTGTCAACTGCACAAAACAGTGCGATGCGCAAAATAGCGCGAGTGTCAATTGCACAAAACAGTGCGATGCGCAAAATAGCGCGAGTGATAAATTGCACAAAACAGTGCGAAGCGCAAAATAGCGCGAGTGCGAACTGCACAAAACAGTGCGATGCGCAACTTAACGTGAGTGATAAACTGCACAAAACAGTGCGATGCGCAAAATAGCGCGAGTGATAAACTGCACAAAACAGTGTGATGCGCAACTCAGCGCGAGTGATGAACTGCACAAAACAGTGCGATGCGCAAAATAGCGCGAGTGTGAACTGCACAAAACAGTGCGATGCGCAAAATCGCGCGAGTGTGAACTGCACAAAACTGTGCGATGCGCAAAACAGCGCGAGTGTAAACTGCACAAAATAGTGCGATGCGCAACTTAGCGCGAGTGATAAACAGCACAAAACAGTGCGATGCGCAAAATAGCGAGAGTGACAAACTGCACAAAAATTTGCAATGCACAAAATAGCGCGGGTGCGAACTGCACAAAACAGTGCGATGCGCAAAATAGCGCGAGAGACAACTGCACAAGACAGTGCGATGCGCAAAATAGCGCGAGTGATAAACTGCACAAAATAGTGCGAGTGATAAACTAGCGCGAGTGATAAATAGCGCGAGTGATAAACTGCATAAAACAGCGCGATGCGCAAAATAGCGCGAGTGTCAACTGCACAAAACAGTGCGATGCCCAACTTAGCGCGAGTGAGAAACTACACAAAACTGTGCGATGCGCAAAATAGCGCGAGTGATAAACTGCACAAAACAGTGTGATGCGCAAAATAGCGCCATTCTCAACGGCACAAAACAATGCGATGCGCAAAATAGCGCGAGTGATAAACTTCACAAAACAGTGCGATGCGCAAAATAGCGCGAGTGTCAACTGCACAAAACAGTGGGATGCGCAAAATAGCGCGATTGTCAACTGCACAAAACTGTGTCATGCACAAAATAGTGCGAGTGTAAACTGCACAAAACAGTGCGATGCGCAACTTAGCGCGAGTGATAAACTGCAAAAAAAAAGGGCGATGCGCAAAATAGCGTGAGTGCAAACGGCACAAAACAGTGCGATGCGCACAACAGCGCGAGTGTCAACTGCACAAAACCGTGCGATGCGCAAAATAGCGCGAGTGATACACTGCACAAAACAGCGCGATGCGCAAAATAGGGCGAGTGACAGACTGCACAAAACAGTGCGATGCGCAAAATAGCGCGAGTGATACACTGGACAAAACAGTGCGATGCGCAAAATAGCGCGAGTGTCAACTGCACAAAACAGTGCGATGCGCAAAATAACGCGAGTGATAAACTGCACAAAACAGTGCAATGCGCAACTTAGCGCAAGTGATAAACTGCACAAAACAGTGCACTGCGCAAAATAGCGCGAGTGTCAATTGCAAAAAACAGTGCGATGCGCAAAATAGCGCGAGTGCAAACTGCACAAAAGAGTGCGATGTGCAAATTAGCGCGAGTGTCAACTGCACAAAACAGTGCGATGCGCAAAATTGCGCGAGTGTAAACTGCACAAAATAGTGCGATGCGAAACTTAGCGCGAGTGATAAACTGCGCAAAACAGGGAGATGCGCAATATAGCGCGAGTGTCAACTCCACAAAACAGTGCAATGCGTAAAATAGCGCGAGTGATAAACTGCACAAAACAGTGCGATGCGCTAAATAATGTGAGTGCGAACTGCACATAACAGTGCGATGCGCAACTTAACGCGAGTGATAAACTGCACAAAACAGTGCGATGCGCAAAATAGCGCGAGTGTCAACTGCACAAAACAGTGCGATGCGCAAAATAGCGCGAGTGATAAACAGCACAAAACAGTGCCATGCGCAAAATAGCGCGAGTGCGAACTGCACAAAACAGTGCGATGCGCAAAATAGCGCGAGTGACAAACTGCACAAAACAGTGCGATGCGCAAAATAGCGCGAGTGACAAACTGCACAAAACAGCGCGATGCGCAAAATAGCGCGAGTGTCAACTGCACAAAACAGTGCGATGCGCAAAATAGCGCGAGTGATGAACTGCACAAAACAGTGCGATGCGCAAAATAGCGAGTGTCAACTGCACAAAACAGTGCGATGCACAAAATAGTGCGAGTGTAAACTGCACAAAACAGTGCGATGCGCAACTTAGCGTGAGTGATAAACTGCAAACAAAACAGTGCAATGCGCAAAATAGCGCGAGTGCAAACTGCACAAAACAGTGTGATGCGCACAATAGCGAGAGTGTCAACAGCACAAAACAGTGCGATGCGCAAAATAGCGCGAGTGCAAACTGCACAAAACAGTGTGATGCGCAAAATAGCGCGAGTGATAAACTGCACAAAACAATGCGATGCGCAACTTAGCGCGAGTGATAAACTGCACAAAACAGTGCGATGCACAACTTAGCGCGAGTGATAAACTGTATAAAACAGTGCGATGCGCAAAATAGCGCGAGTGTCAACTACACAAAACAGTGAGATGCGCAAAAGACCGCGAGTGATGAACTGCACAAAACAGTGCGACGCGCAAAATAGCGCGATTGATGAACTGCGAAAAACAGTGCGATGCACAAAATAGCGCGAGTGTAAACTGCACAAAACAGTGCAATGCGCAAAATAGCGCGATTGATGAACTGCGCAAAACAGTGCGATGCGCAAAATAGCGCGAGTGATAAACTGCATAAAACAGTGCGATGCGCAAAATAGCGGGACGTCAACTGCACAAAACAGTGCGATGCGCAAAATAGCGCGAGTGTCAATTGCACAAAACAGTGCGATGCGCAATATAGCGCGAGTGCGAACTGCAGAAAAGAGTGCGATGTGCAAAATAGCGCGAGTGTAAACTGCACAAAATAGTGCGATGCGAAACTTAGCGCGAGTGATAAACTGCACAAAACAGTGCGATGTGCAAAATAGCGCGAGTGATAAACTGCACAAAATAGTGCGATGCGCAAAATAGCGCGCGTGTCAACTGCACAAAACAGTGCGATGCGTAAAATAGCGCGAGTGATAAACTGCACAAAACAGTGTGATGCGCAACTTAGCGCGAGTGATAAACTGCACAAAACAGTGCGATGCGCAAAATATCGCGAGTGCGAACTGCAAAAAACAGTGCGACGCGCAAAATCGCGCGAGTGTCAACTGCACAAAACAGTGCGATGCGCAAAATAGCACGAGTGTAAACAGCACAAAACAGTGCGATGCGCAACTTAGCGCGAGTGATAAACGGCACAAAACAGTGCGATGCGCAAAATAGCGCGAGTGTCAACTGCATAAAACAGTGCGATGCGCAAAATAGCGAGAGTGATAAACTGCACAAAAATTTGCAATGTGCAAAATAGCGCGAGTGCGAACTGCACAAAACTGTGCGATGCGCAAAATAGCGCGAGAGTCAACTGCACAAAACAGTGCGATGCGCAAACTAGCGCGAGTGACAAACTGCACAAAACAGTGCGACGCGCAAAATAGCGTGAGTGATGAACTGCACAAAATTGTGCGATGCGCAAAATAGCGCGAGTGTCAACTGCACAAAACAGTGCGATGCGCCAAATAGCACGAGTGTCAACTGCACAAAACAGTGCGATGCGCAACTTAGCGCGAGTGATAAACTGCACAAAACAGTGCGATGCGCAAAATAGCGCGAGTGTCAACTGCACAAAACAATACGATGCGCAAAATAGCGCGAGTGATAAACTGCACAAAACAGTGCAATGCGCAAAATAGCGCGTGTGCAAACTGCACAAAACAGTGCGATGCGCAAAATAGCGCGAGTGTCAACGGCACAAAACAGTGCGATGCAAAAAAAAGCGCGAGTGACAAACTGCACAAAACAGGGCGATGCACAAAATAGCGCGAGTGATAAACTGCACAAAACAGTGCGATGCGCAACTTAGCGCGAGTGATAAACTGCACAAAACAGTGCGATGCGCAAAATTGCGCGAGTGTAAACTGCACAAAATAGTGCGTTGCGAAACTTAGCGCGAGTGATAAACTGCACAAAACAGGGAGATGCGCAAAATAGCGCGAGTGTCAACTCCACAAAACAGTGCGATGTGCAAAATAGCGCGAGTGATAAACTGCCCAAAATAGTGCGATGCGCTAAATAATGTGAGTGCGAACTGCACAAAACAGTGCGATGCGCAACTTAAAGCGAGTGATAAACTGCACAAAACAGTGTGATGCGCAAAATAGCGCGAGTGTCAACTACACAAAACAGTGAGATGCGCAAAATAGCGCGAGTGATGAACTGCACAAAACAGTGCGACGCGCAAAATATCGCGAGTGATAAACTGCACAAAACAGTGCGATGCGCAAAATAGCGCGAGTGTAAACTGCACAAAACTGTGCGAGGCGCAAAATACCGCGAGTGATAAACTGCACAAAACAGTGCGATGCGCAAAATAGCGCTAGTGTCAACTGCACAAAACAGTGCGATGCGCAAACTTAGCACGAGTGATAAACTGCACAAAACAATGCGATGCGCAAAATAGCGGGACTGTCAACTGCACAAAACAGTGCGATGCGCAAAATAGCGCGAGTGTCAATTGCACAAAACAGTGAGATGCGCAATATAGCGCGAGTGCGAACTGCAGAAAAGCGTGCGATATGCAAAATAGCGCGAGTGTAAACTGCACAAAATAGTGCGATGCGAAAGTTAGCGCGAGTGATAAACTGCACAAAACAGTGCGACGTGCAAAATAGCGCGAGTGATAAACTGCACAAAATAGTGCGATGCACAAAATAGCGCGAGTGTCAACTGCACAGAAAGTGCGATGCGCAAAATAGCGCGAGTGATAAACTGCACAAAACAGTGTGATGCGCAACTTAGGGCGAGTGATAAACTGCACAAAACAGTGCGATGCGCAAAATATCGCGAGTGCGAACTGCAAAAAATAGTGCGACGCGCAAAATCGCGCGAGTGTCAACTGCACAAAACAGTGCGATGCGCAAAATAACGCGAGTGTAAACAGCCCAAAACAGTGCGATGCGCAACTTAGCGCGAGTGATAAACGGCACAAAACAGTGCGATGCGCAAAATAGCGCGAGTGTCAACTGCATAAAACAGTGCGATGCGCAAAATAGCGAGAGTGATAAACTGCACAAAAATTTGCAATGTGCAAAATAGCGCGAGTGTGAACTGCACAAAACTATGCGATGCGCAAAATAGCGCGAGAGTCAACTGCACAAAAAGTGCGATGCGCAAACTAGCGCGAGTGACAAACTGCACAAAACAGTGCGACGCGCAAAATAGCGTGAGTGATGAACTGAACACAAAATTGTGCGATGCGCAAAATAGCGCGAGTGTTAACTGCACAAAACAGTGCGATGCGCCAAATAGCATGAGTGTCAACTGCACAAAACAGTGCGATGCGCAACTTAGCGTGAGTGATAAACTGCACAAAACAGTGCGATGCGCAAAATAGCGCGAGTGTCAACTGCACAAA
This sequence comes from Camellia japonica, assembly GCA_030407325.1. NCBI lineage: Eukaryota > Viridiplantae > Streptophyta > Magnoliopsida > Ericales > Theaceae > Camellia > Camellia japonica. Next base: position 7,363 of record JAPPVO010003306.1, on the reverse strand, counting down.
ACAATACGATGCGCAAAATAGCGCGAGTGATAAACTGCACAAAACAGCGCAATGCGCAAAATAGCGCGTGTGCAAACTGCACAAAATAGTGCGATGCGCAAAATAGCGCGAGTGTCAACGGCACAAAACAGTGCGATGCAAAAAAAAGCACGAGTGACAAACTGCACAAAACAGGGCGATGCACAAAATAGCGCGAGAGATAAACTGCACAAAACAGTGCGATGCGCAACTTAGCGCGAGTGATAAACTGCACAAAACAGTGCGATGCGTAAAATTGCGCGAGTGTAAACTGCACAAAATAGTGCGTTGCGAAACTTAGCGCGAGTGATAAACTGCACAAAACAGGGAGATGCGCAAAAAGCGCGAGTGTCAACTCCACAAAACAGTGCGATGTGCAAAATAACGCGAGTGATAAACTGCACAAAATAGTGCGATGCGCTAAATAATGTGAGTGCGAACTGCACAAAACAGTGCGATGCGCAACTTAAAGCGAGTGATAAACTGCACAAAACAGTGTGATGCGCAAAATATCGCGAGTGTCAACTACACAAAACAGTGAGATGCGCAAAATAGCGCGAGTGATGAACTGCACAAAACAGTGCGACGCGCAAAATAGCGCGAGTGATAAACTGCACAAAACAGTGCGAGCGCGCAAAATAGCGCGAGTGTAAACTGCACAAAATAGTGCATGCGCAACTTAGCGCGAGTGATAAACTGCACAAAACAGTGCGATGCGCAAAATAGCGGGACTGTCAACTGCACAAAACAGTGCGATGCGCAAAATAGCGCGAGTGTCAATGCACAAAACAGTGCGATGCGCAATATAGCGCGAGTGCGAACTGCAGAAAAGAGTGCGATGTGCAAAATAGCGCAAGTGTAAACTGCACAAATAGTGCGATGCGAAAGTTAGCGCGAGTGATAAACTGCACAAAACAGTGCGATGTGCAAAATAGCGCGAGTGATAAACTGCACAAAATAGTGCGATGCACAAAAATAACGCGAGTGTCAACTGCACAAAAAGTGCGATGCATAAAATAGCGCGAGTGATAAACTGCACAAAATAGTGTGATGCGCAACTTAGCGCGAGTGATAAACTGCACAAAACAGTGCGATGCGCAAAATATCGCGAGTGCAAACTGCAAAAAACAGTGCGACGCGCAAAATTGCGCGAGTGTCAACTGCACAAAACAGTGCGATGCGCAAAATAGCACGAGTGTAAAAAGCACAAAACAGTGCGATGCGCAAAATAGCGCGAGTGTCAACTGCATAAAACAGTGCGATGCGCAAAATAGCGAGAGTGATAAACTGCACAAAACTGTACGATGCGCAAAATAGCGCGAGAGTCAACTGCACAAAACAGTGCGATGCGCACACTTGCGCGAGTGATAAACTGCACAAAACAGTGCGACGCGCAAAATAGAGCATGTGATGAACTGCACAAAATAGTGCGATGCGCAAAATAGCGCGAGTGTCAACTGCACTAAACAGTGCGATGCGCCAAATAGCGCGAGTGTCAACTGCACAAAACAGTGCGATGCGCAACTTAGCGCGAGTGATAAACTGCACAAAACAGTGCGATGCGCAAAATAGCGCGTGTGCGAACTGTACAAAACAGTGCGATGCACAAAATAGCGCGAGTGTCAACTGCACAAAGCAGTGCGATGCAAAAAAAAGCGCGAGTGACAAACTGCACAAAACAGGGCAATGCGCAAAATAGCGCGAGTGATAAACTGCACAAAACAGCGCGATGCGCAACATAGCGTGAGTGTCAACTGCACAAAACAGTGCGATGCGCAAAATAGCGCGAGTGACAAACTGCACAATACAGTGCGATGCGCAAAATAGCGCGAGGGATAAACTGCACAAAACAGCGCGATGCGCAAAATAGCGCGAGTGTCAACTGCACAAAACAGTGCGATGCGCAAAATAGCGCGAGTGACAACTGCACAAAACAGTGGGATGCACAAAATAGCGCGAGTGAGAAACTGCACAAAACTGTGCGATGCGCAAAATAGCGCGAGTGATAAACTGCACAAAATAGTGCGATGCGCAAAATAGCGCCAGTGCCAACTGCACAAAACAGCGCGATGCGCAAAATAGCGCAAGTGATAAACTGCACAAAACCGTGCGATGCGCAAAATAGCGCGAGTGTCAACTGCACGAAACAGTGCGATGCGCAAAATAGCGCGAGTGACAAACTGCACAAAACAGGGCGATGCGCACAATAGCGCGAGTGTCAACGGCACAAAACAGTGCAATGCACAAAATAGCGCGAGTGCGAACTGCACAAAGCAGTGCGATGCGCAAAATAGTGCGAGTGTCAACTGCACCAAACAGTGCGATGCGCAAAATAAGGCGAGTGATAAACTGCACAAAACAGGGCGATGCGCAAAATAGCGCGAGTGATAAACTGCACAAAACAGCGGGATGCGGAAAATAGCGCAAGTGTCAACTGCACAAAACAGTGCGATGCGCAAAATAGCGCGAGTGTCAACTGCACAAAACAGGGCGATGCGCAACTTAGCGCGAGTGAGAAACTGCAGAAAACTGTGCGATGCGCAAAATAGCGCCATTGTCAACCGCACAAAACAGTGCGATACGCAAAATAGCGCGAGGGATAAACTGCACAAAACAGTGCGATACGCAAAATAGCGCGAGTGTCAACTGCACAAAACAGTGCGATGAAAAAAAAATCGCGAGTGACAAACAGGGCGATGCGCAAAATAGCGCGAGTGATAAACTGCACAAAACAGCGCGATGCGCAACATAGCGTGAGTGTCAACTGCACAAAACAGTGCGATGCGCAAAATAGCGCGAGTGACAAACTGCACAAAACAGTGCGATGCGTAAAATAGCGCGAGGGATAAACTGCACAAAACAGTGCGATGCGCAAAATAGCGCGAGTGTCAAGTGCACAAAACATTGCGATGCGCAAAACAGTACGAGTGATGAACTGTAGAAAATCGTGCGATGCGCAAAATAGCGCGAGTGTCAGCTGCACAAAACAGTGCGATGCGCAAAATAGCGCGAGTGTGAACTGCACAAAACAGTGCGATGCACAAAATAGTGCGAGTGTAAACTGCAAAAAACAGTGCGATGCGCAACTTAGCGCGAGTGATAAACTGCAAAAAAATAGTGCGATGCGCAAAATAGCGCGAGTGCAAACTGCACAAAATAGTGCGGTGTGCACAATAGCGCGAGTGTCAACTTCACAAAACAGTGCGATGCGCCAAATAGCGCAAGTGCGAACTGCACAAAACAGTGCGATGCGCAAAATAGCGCGAGTGATAAACTGCACAAAACAGTGCGATGCGCAAAATAGCACGAGTGATAAACTGCACAAAACAGTGCGATGCGCAGCTTAGCGCGAGTGATAAACTGCATAAAACAGTGCGATGCGCAAAATAGCGCGAGTGTCAACTGCACAAAACTGTGCGATGCGCAAAATAGCTTGAGTGATAAACTGCACAAAACAGTGCGACGCGCAAAATAGCGCAAGTGGTAAACTGCACAAAACAGTGCGATGCGCAAAATAGCACGAGTGATAAACTGCACGAAACAGTGCGATGCGCAAAATAGCGCGAGTGTCAACTGCACAAAACAGTGCGATGCGCAAAATATCGCGAGTGATAAACTGCACAAAACAGTGCGATGCGCCAAATAGCGGGAGTGTCAACTGCATAAAACAGTGAGATGCGCGAAATAGCGCGAGTGTCAATTGCACAAAACAGTGCGATGAGCAAAATAGCGTGAGTGATAAACTGCACAAAACAGCGCGATGCGCAAAATAGCGCGAGTGATGAACTGCACAAAACAATGCGACGCGCAAAATAGCGCGAGTGATGAACTGCGCAAAACAGTGCGATGCGCAAGATAGCGCGAGTGTAAGCTGCACAAAACAGTGCAATGCGCAACTTAGCGCGAGTGATAAACTGCACGAAACAGTGCGATGCGCAAAATAGCAGGAGTGTCAACTGCACAAAACAGTGTGATGCGCAAAATAACGCGAGTGTGAACTGCACAAAACAGTGCGATGCGCAACTTATCGCGAGTGAGAAACTGCACAAAACTGTGCGATGCGCAAAATAGCGCGAGTGATAAACTGCACAAAACAGTGCGATGCGCAAAATAACGCGAGTGTCAAGTGTACAAAACAGTGCGATGCGCAAAATAGCGCGAGTGATGAACTGCAGAAAACAATGCGATGCGCAAAATAGCGCGAGTGTCAACTGCACAAAACAGTGCGATGCGCAACATAGCGCAAGTGTCAACTGCACAAAACAGTGCGATGCGCAAAATAGCGCGAGTGCAAACGGCATGAAACAGTGCGATGCGCAAAATTGCGCGAGTGATAAACTGCACAAAACAGCGCGATGCGCAAAATAGCGCGAGTGTCAACTGCACAAAACAGTGCGATGCGCAAAATAGCGCGAGTGATAAACTGCACAAAACAGTGCGAAGCGCAAAATAGCGCGAGTGATGAACTGCACAAAACAGTGCGATGCGCAAAATGGCGCGAGTGTCAATTGCCCAAAAGAGTGCGTTGCGCAAAATAGCGCGAGTGTCAACTGCACAAAACAGTGCGATGCGCAAAATAGCGCGAGTGATAAACTGCACAAAACAGTGCGAAGCGCAAAATAGCGCGAGTGCGAACTGCACAAAACAGTGCGATGCGCAAGTTAACGCGAGTGATAAACTGCACAAAACAGTGCGATGCGCAAAATAGCGCGAGTGTCAACTGCACAAAACAGTGCGATGCGCAAAATAGCGCGAGGGATAAACTGCACAAAACAGTGTGATGCGCAACTTAGCGCGAGTGATAAACTGCACAAAACCGTGCGATGCGTAAAATAGCGCGAGTGCGAACTGCACAAAACAGTGCGATGCGCGAAATCGCGCGAGTGTCAACTGCACAAAACAGTGCGATGCGCAAAATAGCGCGAGTGTCAACTGCACAAAACAATGCGAAGCGCAAAATAGCGAGAGTGATAAACTACACAAAACAGCGCGATGCGCAAAATAGCGCGAGTGTCAACTGCACAAAACAGTGCGATGCGCAAAATAGCGCGAGTGCGAACTGCACAAAACAGTGCGATGCGCAAAATAGCGCGAGTGATGAACTGCAAAAAACAGTGCGATGCGCAAAATAGCGCGAGTGTCAACTGCACAAAACAATGCGATGCGCCAAATAGCGCGAGTGTCAACTGCTCAAAACAGTGCGGTGCGCAACTTAGCGCGGGTGATAAACTGCAGAAAACAGTGCGATGCGCAACGTAGCGCGAGTGTCAACTGCACAAAACAGTGCGATGCGCAAAATAGCGTGAGTTATAAACATCACAAAACAGTGCAATGCGCAAAATAGCGCGAGTACGAACTGCACAAAACAGTGCGATGCGCAAAATAGCACGAGTGTCAACTGCACGAAACAGTGCGATGCGCAAAATAGCGCGAGTGACAAACTGCACAAAACAGGGCGATGCGCAAAATAGCGCGAGTGATAAACTGCACAAAATAGCGCGATGCGCAAAATAGCGCGAGTGTCAACTGCACAAAACAGTGCGATGCGCAAAATAGCGTAAGTGTCAACTGCACAAAACAGTACGATGCGCAACTTAGCGCGAGTGAGAAACTGCACAAAACTGTGCGATGCGCAAAATAGCGCGAGTGATAAACTGCACAAAACATTGCGATGCGCAAAATTGCGCGAGTGATAAACTGCACAAAACAGTGCGATGCGCAAAATAGCGCGAGTGATAAACTGCACAAAACAGTGCGATGCGCAAAATAGCGCGAGTGTCAACTGCACAAAACAGTGCGATGCACAAAATAGTGCGAGTGTAAACTGCACAAAACAGTGCGATGCGCAACTTAGCGCGAGTGATAAACTGCAAAAAAACAGTGCGATGCGCAAAATAGCGCGAGTGCAAACGGCACAAAACAGTGCGATGCGCACAATAGCGCGAGTGTCAACGGCACAAAACAGTGCGATGCACAAAATAGCGCGAGTGCGAACTGCACAAAGCAGTGCGATGCGCAAAATAGCGTGAGTGTCAACTGCACCAAACAGTGCGATGCGCAAAATAGCGCGATTGATAAACTGCACAAAACAGGGCGATGCGCAAAATAGCGCGAGTGATAAACTGCACAAAACAGCGTGATGCGCAAAATAGCGCGAGTGTCAACTGCACAAAACAGTGCGATGCGCAAAATAGCGCGAGTGTCAACAGCACAAAACAGGGCGATGCGCAACTTAGCGCGAGTGAGAAACTGCACAAAACTGTGCGATGCGCAAAATAGCGCAATTGTCAACCGCACAAAACAGTGCGATGCGCAAAATAGCGCGAGGGATAAACTGCACAAAACAGTGCGATATGCAAAATAGCGCGAGTGTCAACTGCACAAAACAGTGCGATGCGCAAAATAGCGCGAGTGTCAACTGCACAAAACAGTGCGATGCACAAAATAGTGCGAGTGTAAACTGCACAAAACAGTGCGATGCGTAACTTAGCGCGAGTGATAAACTGTAAAAAAACAGTGCGAGGCGCAAAATAGCGCGAGTGCAAACGGCACAAAACAGTGCGATGCGCACAATAGCGCGAGTGTCAACTGCACAAAACAGTGCGATGCGCAAAATAGCGCGAGTGCGAACTGCACAAAACAGTGCGATGCGCAAAATAGCGTGAGTGTCAACTGCACAAAACAGTGCGATGCGCAAAATAGCGCGAGTGACAAACTGCACAAAACAGCGCGATGCGCAAAATAGCGCGAGTGATAAACTGCACAAAACAGCGCGATGCGCAAAATAGCGCGAGTGTCAACTGCACAAAACAGTGCGATGCGCAAAATAACGCGAGTGTCAACTCCACAAAACAGTGCGATGCGCAACTTAGCGCGAGTGAGAAACTGCACAAAACTGTGCGATGTGCAAAATAGTGCGAGTGATAAACTGCACCAAACAGTGCGATGAGCAAAATAGCGCGAGTGATGAACTGCACAAAACAGTGCGATTCGCAAAATAGCGGGAGTGTCAACTGCACAAAACAGTGCGATGCGCAACATAGCGCAAGTGACAACTGCACAAAACAGTGCGATGCCCAAAATAGTGCGAGTGTAAACTGCACAAAACAGTGCGATGCGCAACTTAGCGCGAGTGATAAACTGCAAAAAAATAGCGCGATGCGCAAAATAGAGCGAGTGCAAACTGCACAAAACAGTGCGATGCGCAAAATAGCACGAGTGTCAATTGCACAAAAACAAGGCGATGCGCAAAATAGCGCGAGTGTCAACTGCACAAAACAGTGCGATGCGCAAAATAGCGCGAGTGTCAACTGCACAAACGGTGCGATGCGTAAAATAGCACGAG